>JBBYHH010514720.1:0-11034 GCA_038382905.1 Daphne laureola
TACTTGGAAGCTCTTCCTAAGGTATGGAATCCAATTGCTTGTTCAAATGGTTAAAGTTTCATACTTTCCTGTCCTTACAGTCATTTGAGCATAAAGCCTGTTCATTTGCAGAATGGTAAGACCTGTCTAGGGGACCTCATTTACCGGTACATATCATCCGACCAGTTCTCAGCAGAATGCCTGCTTGACTTCCTGGATCTATCATCTGAACATATAGCCCTTGAGATTGCGAACCGCGTTGAAGCCTCGATCTATGTTTGGCGTCGAAGATCTCACTCGAAGCCGCAAGTTAATCCAAACTGGTCTACTGCCAAGTCATCCTGGGAGATGGTAAAGGATCTGATGGTTGATGGAGACAAGAGGGAATTCTTAGCCGAAAGGGCCGAAACCCTCTTGCTTTCCTTGAAGCAGCGATTCCCCGGTCTAACTCAGACCGCCCTAGACACCAGCAAGATACAATGCAACAAGGTTTGTCAAGACAATCATGAGTATCATCAGCTTTTATAGTTCCCTCCCTTATAATGAATGATCTTCACACTCACTGGTCCGAATATTTTCAGGATGTTGGGAAATCAATTCTCGAGAGCTACTCGAGAGTTCTCGAGAGCCTGGCATACAACATCGTTGCTCGGATCGATGATCTACTCTACGTCGATGACTTGACTAAACATTCAGATAAACTGTCTTCAGTTCCAACAGTGAGTGTGATTGCTCACAAGAGAGTCTCCATTCCCTACTCGGTGCCTCTTTCAGGCACTCCTTATAGAACTGCTACAACTACACCTATCTACTCCCCCGGGCCACTACGTAGCCCTGTAAGAGGAGAACGAACTCCGTTCTTGAAGGAGAACAACAACAATAACAATAACAAGGCTCAACGACGTGGACTTGGAGTGAGAAGAGTGTTGAGTAACTACCTTGGAGGAGACTCAAAAGGCAAGATATGTGGGAGTTCAGTAGAAGGGCCATGTTCACCTCCAAATGGTATTATAAGCACAGAGACTTGTGCAGCACGTAAGGACCATACAAGCCAAAATGGAGCCAAGATGCAAGTTCCTCCTCGGTACACTGTCACTTGAGCTCTATATATAACGTGACTAAATTAGTTATTAGCTTCCCATAGGACCACTGGTTCTTCTGGTTGTATCAAACCTCTGATGAGATTTTTCTTTTTTTTCTTTTTCATTTTCCATTCTTGGCTTATTCGTCACTTTCTTGAGTCATTATTTATTACTGAAACTGGGTCATGTATCCTGATTCATTGAGGTGTGTTGTAATTGTGAGCTAATACTGATGTGAATGTTACTGTGAAACAGGTCAAAATTGCACGTGTATATGATCTAATACTACCTATGCGGGCTATTTCTCAAATATTTCTGTCCATTTCCTTTGTAAATTGCGAAAAACAAAGTGATTACTCATTCTAGCTTGCAGAGTATGCTTAAGTAAGCTAGAGAAAGTAAGAGTAAATTCTACTCACGGTCTTACCAAGTGTCCATATTTCCAAACCCCATCCTTAATGTATCTAAAAAAAATTCTCATGATTTATGATTTATTTCAGTTAGAGGTGTAAATGGGCGGGACCGAGCCTTTGCTTTTTAACCTTGAGCTTAACCTATTAGTCTATCAACATTACTCGAGCTCAAGCAATATGTTAAGCTCGAGCTCGGCTTGAAGTAGGCTCAAATTCAGCTCAAATAGCTCGATAGATCAATTTTGAAATTTTATAAATTATATTATAATTAATAAATCTAATAAAAAAATATAATATATCATCAAAATTTACAACTTAAACACTCAAATTGATAATTCTCTACTAATCATAATGATTACTATTAATAAAATATCACTATATCTAAAAAAAATTATAATATAATCAATAAATTTAAGAAGTTTCATAAGTATTGATACTCGATAAGACCGAGTATCGTTAGACTTGAACTCGATTCGTTAACATATCAAGGTCCATTTCAACTCAAACTTAATAGTATCAAGTAACTCGTGTTATCGTTTAAAGCCCTCCCATTTACACCCCTATTCCATTTTACATTTTGCCTATTTTAGTCTGCTTTTTGAAATTTTGAGCCAATTGAATCATTTCCAGCAAGCTCAATAGCTCAGTAAGTTGAATTCATATCAGCTTCGAAGGAGAAAGCAAACCACTAAACTCGTAATCGGAGCTCCGACGACGAGCAATGTCGTCGCCGTGTAACGGCGTCATAAACGTCAATTATACATATTCTTCTCGCTAGCTGCGATTCCCGGCCTGACGTGGCGCCCTCTCTCGGCGCCACCGGAAGCTTCTCCGCCGGAATCGCCACCCTCAAAGTCGCCGAAATTCTTGTCGCCTTCAATGTCTGGCCATTCTTCTCTAGCATCGTAGCGCTCGCGTTCAAACAAGCGGTGCGACTTTTTGAACCCTCAAATTCCGGCCTCAATCGCGGAATTGCAGTTCTCTGGACCAGATCAACAACGACAAGAATCTGCTCATGCTCGATTTGGTCGCCAGATGCGGGTTCTTGATCCTTCCGCGGATCAATGTGGTTCAGATTAAAGTGCGGTGGCGGGACGCTGGCTCTTTTGCAGAAGTGGCCACGACGTTCGCCGCCGCTGGTGAGATTGCTCCCATACTCTTTTACTCGTTAAGACTCGCGCTGATTTTTCATTCATGTGCTCTTCTTAAATGATGTGTCCTGTTACTGTTCTGGTATACTTAAACGTTGTTCTGGGTGGAATTAATGTATAGAGAAAAGTTAGATTGGAAAAGTTCGAGTATATGAATGAGATGGAGGAAGATAAGGAATTAAAATTGGTCGGTTGTTTGTTGCTATCCTTGGTGCTGGCCCAGAACATATTCTACTGTTACAGAAACAGTAGTACACCAACTTGCTGCCTAACACTTACCTTGTTGTGAAACCAGTGGCAATGTTGATGGTTAGTGAGTTGATTAGAGTTGAGCAAAAAAGTGGGAAATGATGAAGTTGGGAGTACAAAGAAAGTGAATCCAAGTAGCTACAGGACATATAGATTCCAGAATAAGAAGACTGTCAGAACAAATGGACATCAAATATTTTCAAACAAACTCATGGGATGAGAGCGAGTATTGAGCTTTGTCACGCACAATAATATTTCAGTGGTCTCTTTTCATGGGGGCCGTGTGTGATTCGTGTCTTGGAATAAGTAGGCATGGCAAATTGTCAAATTCTCATGCTGTCCTTCGTTGATTTAGAAATCACTACTAGTTTTTTGGGGCTCTAATTCTTGATGATTGCTAATTTGTGTTTCACAGAGCCTAATTGCGATTTGCTCCACCATTTATCATATGAGTAACTTTTTATTTTGGCACAAGAAAAAAAATCTTCCCGAGACCATTCTAATTGCCATTATCTTCTTGCCCATGATGGGTGCTATACATAATCAGTTCCTTGTACAATGCTTCTCCTGGAGTCTATTATTGCTACTTTTCAGGTATTTCTTGTATTATCAGGATGGGGTCGGAGATGAAGTCCAGATCATGCAGTAGTAAAATCACTTGGGACAAGTCAGATAAAATGTTTATATAATGCTGATGTATGTTAATATGTTTGATTGAGAACATAGGTCCACAAGCACCAGTACAGTGGAAAAGCTCGATTATTATACTTCCTCATCTTACCTCTGCATAAAAGTTTTTGTTTTTGTCTTTCCTAGAGCCTCAAAGAGGTGGTCTATCAAGCAGAGCAGTTTCATTTAAAACACTGTCACTTTGTTTTGCATGTTGGTAATTATAGATTTGATTTGTGCCACTGAACCCAACATCAGCAGACAATATAAAATATACTCCATTCAGCTTTGAGTTCAGTATTTTCAGTTTTTGAAAAATATGTGATTAAGAATATTAGTCTGAAACAATTTGCTGGTTTCTCCATGTCTCTTGGGTATTGCGGTGCTGTGTGGACTGTGGAGTATGGGAAGGGGGACCAAACATCCATCTCCAGACTTTGAAATATTCCAGTTCACCAAAGGATTTTGATGCAGGTGCGGGTATGAATTTTGTTCTTGGAATAAGTGCTCTATGTTTGTTTGTCAACTCTCTTGAGCCTGAGTATGGCGCTATCAGTTCATCAGCATTCCCTTTATACTTTTGTTTATCCTCAACTATCATTCTGTTTGCTTTAAATTTCAACCATCATTCCGTTGTTGATTGATGATTCCTGGACAGTATTAAGTTAGGAATTTCTGAACATTGATTTTGTTACTCATAAATGTTAAATTAATGTTTATAGTTTCTGAACATTTTTATTTTTTATTTTTTTCACCATAAAGTGATCCAGGTTAATCGAAATCGAATTAAGTTGCAAATGAAAAAGGAAATAATAATAGAGAAAGAAAAACATATGCTATATGATTACTTTTTTGTGGGTGTATGCGACTAGAAATCACAAGCTCCCACTAACATGACATGTTAGCTATGACGCTACAGTTCTAGTTAAACGCTACATTAGAATCCATTGTAGGACTAGTATCATGGTACTTGTAGCTAGGCATCTTATTTCCATGGTATAATATTGCTTACACTGTTGAAAATCCTGCAAAAGAAATCATCTGTATTAGAACATTGTAAATGAATAAGCGGCCAAAAAATTAAAATAAAGTTTCCTTTTGAGTTTTTGTGATTAACGTTAGGTTTCCATTGCAGGACTAGTTGGCTATGATAGTTTCTGTTAAATAAAACAGGCATCTTCAAAAGGGTTTGAAGCAAATACTTGCTTGGTACCTTTTCGGCTGTCAACTTTGGATTCTTTGTCCGAGATGTTAGTAGTAAAGTGAACCTGCATGAAGAAATGAGGCATCTTTTGTCATACTAAGCCTTGATGTCTCTGTTGATATTAATGCTTTGGAATTTCGCTTACCCTCCCACCAGTTTCCTCGTGAAGCACCACTGGAACTGCCTTCATTTGGATCATCTTTTCCATCTTTTTTGAACTGAACAGAGGGAAAAAGGTGAGCTCTCCATTGGGTTATTCGGCTTTTTTTTTTTGTGACACATAGTTAGGAAATCTTGTAGATTGTAAAATACTAGAAAATATCACTTACATTGTGATGGGTTTCAGTGTTCCTCTTCCTTGGAGAGTAATTTTCTTGCCCACCGTAGTAGATTGATGAGCTTAGATAAGAAGGTTCAGCTGTTTCTTGGTTGGCCAAGCCTCGGCTACCGTGTTCTGTGATGGTTTTTGAAACAGATAATAGAATCACTAACGTTCATGTCTGATAGTTTGTTTGTGTGTGTATCTCATTCAAAAAGCCAAAGAAAACAGCTCTTATCCTATTAACAGTTTAACACCATCCTTCCTGTGCAATATAACTTGTACAATAAAAACAAACGCTAGATTATGGTTATTATTACTAAAAAAAATTCATGCTACAAATAAATGGTTATTTTATTAACTATGCTCATATGTTTGATGAGAAGAGAAAGTAAAGAGAACTTATTGACCCATGCATGCAACTGTAATGGTAATAGAACGTGTTGTTTCAGTACAAACCTGGGTTGCCATATCTAGCAGCTTGGTGCAGTGGTTGTGGGTGCTGGAACATGGAGCTGAAACTCCCAGTTGTTGAGGAGGAGGGTGATGAAGCTGAGGAGCCTCTTGGACCAAAGAGATGATCGAAGGAGGAAGAGGAAGAGGAAGAGGAAGAGGAAGAGGCAGTACCAGCATGCTTTTTGTTTTCCATACAAAATGAGGTAAATTTTCTAACTTAAACCTCTAAAATCTAAATTAGTTAGTACCTTTCTTTTTCAAGTAACGAACAAAACTACTGCTGGTACTATATATATATATATATGTGATGGTTATACCCCAACCACAACCAGAAGAGGAGTTAAGTGTGGATAAGATTTTGGGTTTCTAAGGAAGGATGGGACAAAAGAGAGACAGAAGAGTTATGGGGAGTGAGATAAGTGGGAGCTCTGGAGTAGCACGTGAAGGCTGCAGATGTGGAGATATTGTGCATGTCCACCCTATTTATAATGGCGAGCTAAGGTGAGGAGGCTTTCAAACCGAGAAAAAAGGTTAGTTTTCTTTTCTCTGTGTTTGGCAGTTTGCTTGGTCCATGTGAAGTGTCTTTGGTTGCCTTTCTTTGTCTTTGACACATGGGTGCAGCATCTTTTGCCACCAAGTGCATGTCCTTGTTAACTCCTATCCTTGCATGACATCTGTGCTTTGTGGTGTTACCATTGAGTAAATATTCTATTTACAGAATGCAATAATACACTGTAATTTTGAAGAGTCTCTTGAAAATTGTCTTATTAACCACTTGTCATATAAAAATTAAGTAGGTTCATAAAGTAATTACATAGTAAATGTTTAATTAGTGTTTAGGAGAAGGCTTAAATACACATCACTATCTTGAGCTATGATAAAGTGAGCAGATAAGGGCTTGAATTAAAAACGAAACAGATAAGGGGCTGAATTATAAAAAAACGATGCAGATAAATGCATGAACTTCGGAAAAACGGTGTAAATAAGGGTCTGAATGAGACATTCATTTTTATCGTTTTTTTATAGTTCATGCATTTTATCTACATCGTTTTTTGTTCAGCCTCTTATTTGTCCACTTTATCATAGTTCAAAGAGTAGTAGTGATGTGTAGTTAAGCCTCGGGAGAATGTCAATTACTTTTGAAATATCTAAGATTCTTCTAGTGATTTCAGTTACCAATAATGTTCATGGTTTTGTTTAATTCAAAACATTCCCTAATCAAATCTTGAAAGAAGCTTCCTAGATTCTTTATTAAGCTGATTAGTTGGTGTATTAGTATATGGTGGTTAATCCCTTCCAAGTATTTTAGGTGAACATTCCAGAGAGAGAGATTTGGTTTAAAATCTTTGAGTAGGTCCTCCGGCCATGTTAAGAGATAGAATCGGATAAGGTCGTTGGGCGGTCAAGTTGGACTAAAGAATTGAGAAAGATGGAAAATTTCAGAATATGCCCACATGGATACAGTTGACTATTATCTCTCCCTCCCTGGCCCTGCCATCCTTAATGTCTTTTTCTAAGTGTCAATGGACTACTACATTTTCCCTTCTATTACTCACTTCCTTCCAAATAGATTCTCACTTCTGTTTTGTACTAATTTACAAAGGAAATAGAACAAATCATTTGAAACAGTGTATCTTTTCTTCTACTCCAAAGCATCTTTACAAGTCTTGGTGGGTTTGTAATTGTAAGATTAGATAGTAGTAGGATGAAAGGACTGATTTTGTGAAACTTTTAAGGAACATTGAACTACTAGCATTTAGGAGGGGATTGATGCTTTTGAAAAAACTATACTCTGTTTGAAAAGCCATCACCTTCTTAGTGGTGTATCTTTCCATTTTGCCCTTTTCTTCTTGAGTAGTTGATCTTTCCTCCATCAGTCTCTTCATTTCACTTAAGACTTTCATCAACTTTTATGACTTCAATTCAATTCAAATAAATTACCGTGTCCTGAAGTTGGTAGTGTAACTAATTTAGTACTGTGTAAGAGAGACAACCAAGTCAATGGTGTTAATTAATTTGTTATTTTTTTAACAAAATACTCCATCCGTCCCTTTTTAATAGGTACGTTTTTTTTTCCAGCATCAAATGTATGTATTTTTTTCTTTAACATTTTAATATATAAAGTTAAGGAATTTATATATATAAGATAAATTAATGTGTCTAATTTCTAAAAATATTTTTTTCAATTTTTTTAGCAAATTATTTTTATCAAAAAAAAAATACAATCAAACAAAAGTTTAAAAGTCAAACGTAACAATTAAATAGGGACGGAGGGAGTACGTAAGAATGTTAATTAATCTTAGTATGGAAAATGGAGGGTCAAGTGGAACAAAGGATCTGATTAGTCTAAAATTGGAAAGTGCAGGTTTCCTTTCCAAAAATATAAAGCAGATATTCGACATCATGGCATCAGAATGATACATGTATATGGTATATTATAACCACCACTTCCTTGATCAAATCTTGGAAGAATCCCTGGCCAGATTGCCATCTTTCTCCCAGCAAACCATGTCAATATGCATGTGAAGAAGCTGATCAAAAAATACTACCTCAATCCCAAACATATTATCACAACATGAGAAAAAGTTTGTCCCATAATGAAATGGTCTTTTTTCCATTTTTGTTTTTCTTTTGTCCATATTACTCTTGTAAATAGACTAATTAAAAGAGTCTAGAGAGTGAGTTGAGAGGGATGAGAGAATGGGCTTGGAAATGGCATAACGCTGGAAATTTATTTGTTGACCAATCTTGCCTAATGTCACAAGATTTAGCAAATTGCAAACAACTGGGAACACATGGGGAGTAGTTGGTAAGACATATCCATGCTACTATGTGAGCTAGCTTGGAAGGTAAGAGTGATCTGATTTATCAACAAATCTTCTTAAAGAAATGGGGACACATGGGGAGTATATCTTTGCAATGATGAGTCATTGAAGCCACACATGAAGCCTATAAATAACTTCAAGTTCTTGTATCCAAAACACATCAACAAAGATTCAAATAAGACTTGTATTTGCTTGTAGAGAAATTAGTAAGCTCTTGTTTTTAAGAGGTGGTATTAGAAATTCTCCGAGAGTGTTGGGTGTAATTGAATTAAAGTGTTGTCAGACATTTGAGCGTTTTCTTGTAATTCTCCCTAGTTTTTTTTTTTTAAAAGCATCCTCAGATTAAAAAGAAAGGGCAAAGCTTAGCCACCAAGGAGGGGGCTATAGCATTAGCCCAAGAGTCATACAGGGGAGGGGAACAAAGGAAAAAAAATTAAGGAGAAGAAATTACAAAATGTGAGAGTAGCTACAAGGGAATATTTGAGCAGTTCCCTATAGCACCAAGTGGATTTAGCACCCATTCAGACCAAGCAAATGAAGCTTTGGGAAACCTGTTTGAGATCCACATAAAGGAGATAAGTTGTATATCTGCTATTGTAGAAGGACCATGCTGTTGGTTTGGAGAGAAGATCGTAGAATTTCTCATTGTCCACAGAACCCATGCTGTGATACAACAAATAGCCCATCGTGCCTTGCCCTGAGTACTTGAAATATGACTGAAAAGTTGTTGCTGTTAAAAGATCATCCCAACTGATAGCAAAGAAGGATCCCATTGAAAGACTTTGGGCCAAAGGAAGAACCATTGACATAAGTCACATTGATCCTACCACATAAAATATTATGTGCCATGCCATTTATTTCCTCATTTTGTTGTGCACTCATCACAATATTAAAGAAAGGTAAAGTAGATTCATGATCTCTTAAGTTTAAATATTGTACTGTCATATTTCCTTTTAAAAGATTTGTACTATTAAGGTTCATTTCTTAATTTTTTTTTTCTTCATTCGTGATTCATCTTCTAAATTTTTGACAAGTTTATTCTTTTGAACAAAAATAGAATGACATTTATGGTTTGAATTTTTTTTATTCTAAATTTTTAAATTTTCCACGTCATATTTTTTAATCGGTCCCAAATTTATTATTCTCAGCAGCACGTATAGTCTTTTCATTAGGAGATCGAGTTATCTTTTTTCGGCTCTCCCATGGTATTGTTTGAACATTTTCATCCACTGGATAAAAAAAAAATCAGTCATCAGCAATTCAGCATCCAAATCCTACGTCATTTTCTTGTTCAAAGGGACCTTCTTGAGATTATTGATATCAATTCTGTCTCCATTATTATCAAGAATAACAATTTGAAGTCCTAAGCATTTAGTCTAGTGGTCAATACTTTTGTGAAAATTTGTAAGAGATCTCGAGTTCGAATCTCTGGTATCGTCAATTTCCTATCCCCTTTGTATAAAAAAAAAAAAGAAGAATAAGAACTTGAAATATAGGTTAGTTAGGGAATTATGTTTGAAAACTCTTTTTATTTTTTTTATGGGTGTTTGAAAATTCTTAAGGTCTCATGTTGGTACTTCAACTATCACCAATAAAGAATATCCCAATAATCTTATATTTGGCTTTTGATGGTCAATTTATCTTCATTTTAGTTATATTATTCTTTGGTATAGATTTATTTTTGTTCAAAGAAAATATATGTTTATGAAATATAAACATCAAATTGTCATTTATATATCAAAATATAATATTATAAGTTCAACATAATAGAAAATAAAATTATAAATTAAATACCGGCAAAAACAATGTTGCAGCACTGAGCATCTACAACAATAGTAGTTAATTTTAAGTTAAATTGTAACTAAAATGACAAAAAAATTATTTTAGCTAGTGATTTAAATATTCTTATCATACTAATACTAGTCATTAACTATTTTGACTAATGAATTTAGCATTTTCTCTTTTTGCTCTCAAATTTAGAGAGTATGATAGCAAAAGTTATTATGTCTAGTGTAATAGTTAGCATTGTTGAATTAATTTTTTTTTATTTTTTTTATTTTTACTAGTTATATTTGATTTAAAATTTTTATAATTAATATTGTTGTAGATGTTTTTATAAGCGGAGCTTGTAATAAGCATAATATAGTACTTGGCAGCCCTCTTGTTCACATTAAAGAGGACTAATCCCAGCATCCCGAAAGAAAATATTCAATTCAAATCTGATTATCAGCATATTCGTAACTTCCTTTGGCCTAATCCCCAATCCATTGTTCCCTCAATACCTAAAGTTATTCCTTAATTGAATGAGATTAAAATAATTTGTTTAGGAAATTTAGAGCACGTTTAAATGATGATAACTCGGTAGCTAAAGAATTCCATTTGGCATACGGGTTCCTTTTGGATAGGGGTGGATATGTATTATCCAATTCAAAAGTTGAGCCACTTTATTTTAAAAAGTAAATTGTATCAGATGTATCTAAATTATAGTCTTCATTGCAAATCTATATCTGAACTAAAATTTGTTGTAAAAGTAGCTTTAAAGTATGAATACATTGCAAATCTATACTCGCGATTTAACATTCGTTAAAACTTAACGGGATTTGCAGGAAAAATGTTCAAATTGACCCTTATGATTTCTAAAATGTGTTGAACATCCCTCTAATTTTATAATTTCATTTTTTAATCAT
>JBBYHH010514831.1:0-11033 GCA_038382905.1 Daphne laureola
CTTCATCACTCTTATATATCTTGTTCGTTATAATATAAAAATACCAAAAATATTTTGTTTAACTGTTTATCATAAATTATCATCAATTCTCTTGGGTTCGATCTCACTCACCCTTCTACAATTGCAACCTTACACTTGAGGGAGAGTCAGACTTATAGATTATATTTATCTGTTCGATTTTTGACATTAGCAAATTGACACCGTTGCCGGGGAATTATTTTTATAGTTATTGATAAAAAAATTATTTGCTTTTAATTTCATAAGTGGGAATTCACTGTTGTTCTTACTCTTTGCTTATAGGTAAATTCTCTAGTTTATGACCCGAAGCTCACAAGTTGATCTTGTGGGTTTAGATCAGGAAATTGAGAAGACCTTGTAAGATTTGAGAAGTAAGAGCAATCATACACGAGAAGCTCCAAGCCAGACTTGCTCATCAAGTAAATCAGTGAACATGAACAGGGAAAACCAACATGGTGGTGAAGGAGAAGAGGTTGATGATAACGGAATTTCCATTGTAAATCAACAAAACCAAGCCGTGCCAGAACCGCCGATTGGTGATTTGTTGACAGCTACCCGATGGAATAGTGGTCGGTGACTAATCCGACCAGAAGCAGTGCCGGTAAAAAGGTTCAAGATTCCGAATCACATATACAATATGATTGGACAAAGGCCATTTTGTGGTAAACCTCACGAGAATCCAAATGATCATATTGACTACTTCATCGAGATATGTGACACGTGTGATGTGGAAGAAGGGTCAGAAGAAGACGTCAGGATGAGACTTTTCTCATTATCATTATTGGGAGAAGCCAAGCTTGGGTATAAAAGCATCGATGCATGAGTAATCCACATCTGGCAAGATCTTCATAGTGCTTTCATGGATGAATTCTTCCCATCGGAAAGAGCACTAGAAATTTAAAATGAGATATCCATATTCCATTAGAAGCCAAACGAAGGTCTAAATGAAGCTTCGAACCATTTTCAGAATTTGTTCAAGTTGCTCCTAGGGCAAGGAGGTACACAGGGGCAACAGGCGAACCTGTTCTATGAAGGGTTAAATTTCATGGAAAATGGCTTCTGAATGCAACCGCATGTGATCGGTTCCGAGCTAAGGGGATAACCGAATGCCTCAAGATTTTGAACAAGCTAGCAAAGGAAACAGAACTGGTAAGAACAAGAGAAGCAAGCTCAAATACCAGAATTCAGGCAAAAGGATTGTATGAAGTTGATCTAGAAGTAAACAATAGTGCAAAAATTAATGTAGTTGCTAATCAATTTTCAAAGCTAGCTAAAATAATTGAGAGCTTGGTTGCCAAGCCGAGACAGGCTATGAAGGTTGAGGAATAAGAAGAAGGGTATGTTGTCTTCGAAGATGCAAAGTTTGAAAATTATCAGAACAACAATTATTGGAGCAACAACTACCCACCAACGCAAAGAGGCGGATACAACAATTACCAGAGGCCTAACCATGAAGGTTTTAATTATGGAAATTTTGATGCTGCCTTTCAACCCAATCAGGTCTCTTATCGGCAAGGAAGTGAGACTTCCCGACCTCAAGAAAGGAATAACAGTTTGAAAGAAATACTTGATACCTTCGTAAAGCATCAAACCGAGTTCAATAAGACTCAAGCAGGTAATATGACAAATCTTGGTGCACAGGTAAGAAACATTGAACTTCAGATGGGACAACTAGTCAACAATGTCAAGTCGCTTCAAAAAGAGAAAAATATTCCGAGTGACACCGTCAATCCAAGAGCACAATGCAATGTCGTCATCTTGAGAAGTGGGAAAGAAGTGGTTATCCAGATGAAAGAACCACCAAAAGAATATGAGTATTATCCTCCACATGCACAAAAGAGAAAGGAAACTGAATCAACTGAGGAAGAAGTCAAAGATGAGCTGATTCAAACCGAAGAAGCAGGTGAAGAAGAAAAGGGAGCACAAATTCCTATTGTTCAGGAAAATGTGCAAGTGGCCAAACCAACCATTCTTTATCCTCAAAGGTTGCAAAACAAGAAGTTGGATGCTCAATCTTCCAAGTTGTTTGAAGTCTTCAAGAGATTGGAGATTAATATTCCATTCTTCGAAGCCATCACAAGCATGCCAACATATTCCAAATTCTTAAAAGAACTTCTTTCCAAGAAGAAGAAATTGCAAGAAAATGAGGTAGTGCACATGAGAGAAGAAGCAAGTGCCATCATTCAAAAGAAACTTCCACAAAAAGCAACTGATCCAGGGAGTTTCACTATTCCTCTCGATATTGGTTCTTGTCATTTTAATAAAGCTTTATGTGATTTGGATGCTAGCATTAACTTGATGCCCTTGTCAGTTTGTAGGAAGATCATTCTTGGAAGCATCCAACCTTCCAATATATGTATTCAATTGGTGGATCGTTCTCTCACCTATCTACGTGGCATCCTTGAAGATGTATTGGTTAAAGTTAAAAAAAAATACTTTCTGGCATATTTTGTGGTGTTGAATATAGAAGAGGATAAAGATATTTCTATCATACTCGGAAGGCCATTTTTATCTACCGGAATGGCTCTTATTAATATAGAAGGTGGTCAACTTACCTTGAGGGCCAATAATGAAGAAATATGTTTCAACCTCAACCGAACCAAGAAATTAGCTATTGATAATGATGAGTGATATAGGATCAAGTTAGTGAATGGTCAACTTGGAGCCACATGTGTTAATAGTCTTCAGTCCAAAGTCATTCTGAAAGAATCAAAGAAATTTCAACCTATGGATGAGAAAGAAAACCATGAGACGGTAAACGAAGCCATGAAAAGAAGAGAAGCTTCAAAGAGTAAGGGAGGCTCCAAGAAGAAAAAGAAGAAGAAAGGCTTCATCACCACTTTGAAGCAAGTTTACGTGCTTAAAGTCAAATCTTCTGGTTGACTCAATGGATTCAAGAAGCTTGGCTCAACCATAGAGCCATTTGATCCTCCATGATGAAAAATCTGAAAGGCGCCTTGCTTGGGTTGAGAACTCAAGCGGTTTTGGGATAAAGTCCCGTTTGTTTCTTGAGTTTTAGTTTGTTTATTTACTTTTGTGGATATTTTTTGTTTATTATCTTGTGGAATGCATTTTGATTGAGTGGAATTTTATGTTTGATGTTTAGGGGAGTATCTTTCAAGGAGGAATATTTTTCAAAGAACGTCCAGTGATCCAGGCGACCGGGAGCATAAGTCCAGGCAGTCGCCCGAAATTTGCGAATTAAATCAAGAGTTTCCTGGAACCAGGCGATTGGCCTCACAACCTCAGGCGGTCGCCTGATGTCAAGATGAAAAGTGGCAGGAAGGCAGGGGAAACCCAGACGAGCCCACACACAAGGCCAGCTGATCATCTGGGCCAAAGGAAGAAAAGGACAGGGTGTCAGGCGAGAGGCACGCGAGCCAAGGACAAAGATCAGGCGATCGTATGAATTTCAAAAATTATTTCCTAAAAATCCTGTAGCCAGGCGAAGCCCAGGCGATCAGACACACAACTCAGGCGATCGCCTCAAGCCAGAACAAAAAAAGGGCAGGAGCGCAAGTGACTGCCAGGCGAACCAAGGCACAAGGACAGGCGATCGCCCGAGCCCAAAAGAGCAAAGTGGCGGGACACCAGGTGAGAGTCATGCGACACGAGACACAACGCCAGGCGATCGCCTGGCATCAGGTAAAAAACAAAGAATTTCCATCTTTCCTTCCTGACTCGATCTTCATTCTCGACTTGAGGCAGATGCGGTCGATCGCCAACAGACACATACCCTTATGCTCCGTATCGATGGAACGTTAGCTAGAGCGTCATCTTCCTTCTCACACCCCACCACTGGTCCCACGACTGGTGGGAATGACAAGGAATCTTGAGGGGACCCAACTTTGCCCCTAAGTATGACTTACCTTTTTAACCTACCCTTTTACCTTTCCCCATTGAGGACATTGTGGATTTTAAGTTTGGGGGGTGTTTGTACTTTGCATATTATATTGATGTATGGTTGTGATGGTGAGAATGATTACCTTGAGATAGTTTTTTGTACTTGCACCTTAGTAGTGGTAGTACATTTCGCATATCTAGGAATAGTTGCACGTTTTGGTTAATTTTATAAAAAAAAATTAAAATTTAAAAATTCAAAAAAAAATTAAAAATAAAAAAACAAATTTTAGAAGAGTTGCATGTGCATGTTTAGGAAACTAACTCTTCTTTCAAGCACCTTTACGAGCAAAAATACGTTGTTGACAATTCAGGGTAAATCCAGTAGCATATGAAAGACTGTTTTTGATGTTATGATTGGAGGTTTAAACCATGTGAGATTTTGAGCCTTATTTATGCATAGATTGTTTGAATTATGCTTTCATGAGAGTATCATGCTATGTGTCAGAGCTAGAACTTGCTTACTTGGAACCGTTATAAATCTACATGTGTTGTGTGTTGAGCTGGGAAGATGGTGGCAAATTAGGATGAGCCAGCTGACTAAATATCCAACATGTACATTATTTCCATTAGATAAACCCCTTTGAGACTTAAGCCGGATTCTTTGATCACCCACATTTTAAGCTATTCCGTTCTCTATTATTACCTTTCTTCCCTGAAACTTCTTGAGTATTTTATTCTGGGCATAGGTGTGAAACGTTTGTGGTGTGTTCAAACTCTAAGTTTGGAGGTGTTATAATTTATTGTGTTATGTGAGTGAACTGACAATTCTGGAAAAACGTGTATGCCTAAATGAAAAAGAAAATAAAACAAGAAAGTGAAAGCAAGAAAAAGGCATTGTAATTATTTGTGTAGTCCAGAGTTGTCATAAAGGTTGAAGGATTCAAAATTGTGTAAAAAGTGTGAAGCTTGCAAAAGATGCAAGTTGGGTATGAGTTTGTGATTATTGTTTTATTATCAGTGCCCAATAACTTATAAACTCAAGCTATTTCATATAAGCTCCACTTAAATAAAGCCTTCAACCGATGTCCGTCCTCACCGAGCCAGGCCTCATTATAACCTGAATGAAAGATAACCTGACTAGTAAGGCATGCAATCTCTTCCTTCGGGAAGAATGAGTAGAGGAGTTTTGGTTTGCTTGCAAGCCTAAGGATTGAAGATACTTGGTAAGATCACTGTACACACATGCACACCCACTTCAGAGAGTGAAACACTAAGGGAGTGATCCTCCGGTTGTAGCATCTAAAGAAAAGTTTATTAAACTATTGGTTTTGCGTCCTGAGTTGTTAACAAGAAATTTTGGTTCATGGAACACTTGGCGTGAAGTTGTAGTTTAGGTACATTTTATCTTCTCTGCATTTAGGTAGAATCGTGCATGTAGCTGTAGTTGCATATAGGTAGTGTATTTGCTAGGGACTATCAAACTTCTAAGTTTGGGGGTGTGATAATTGCACAATATTGATATGTTTTTACCTCCATATAGATTCTTTTATTGAAGTTTGTTAGTACTTAGTATGGGCGCAAGTGTGTTTTTGCACGTATTCCATGTCAGGAGTCAAAGGGAAGAATCTTGGTGGAAAAACACAATGAAAAGCGGACGGAGGACCTAAATGCAAACATGGGAAAAGATCAAGAAAAAAGGTGGAGAATTGGCTTCAGGCGAGATGCAGGCAACGCCAGTACACAGAGTCAGGCGATCACCTGACGCCAAAATGAAAAATGGCAGGAGCCCAGGTGACCAGCAGGTGACGCCAAGACACAGATCCAGGCGATCGCCTGGCATAAAAACTCAAAAATGGTAGGAGGCCAGGCGATGCAAAGGTGACGGGCTGCACAAGGTTAGGCGATCGCCTGGCCGTCGACCCTAAATTTTAATGCAGTTTAAATTCCCCTGAAACCATAACTCATTAAGTTTTACTCTGTAATTAGCGATTTTTCTTCCCCAAAAACTCGTACTTACGGTTTTGGGACTTTTTCTCATCATCTTTCATCGTTCTAGCTTGGATTCAAGTTATGTTATGGAAGATTGAAGACTACCATACAATTCCTAATATTTTCTATCTCTACTCTTCTTATTTTATAATTATGTTCATCTGAATTGTGAAAATCAGTTTGAGCATGAATAGGGAGTAGTTCATTCATCTCTTTGGTTGTTTAGGTAGTTGTATGATTGTTAGTTGATGTAAATATGTTTGTTTGATGATTAACAATTTCTTGAGCTTTAAAAAGGGGTAGAAGAATTAGAAGAGCTATCTAATTCCCTACACCTACCAAGTGTTTGATGGAATGCTCAAGAGAGTAATTCATTGAATTAACCATGGAAAATTGTTAGGTACTCTAGAATTATTTGAGAAATGTAATTTAGGGTATTAGGAGGCTATACTTGGGGAAACCTAAAGTTTCCATTAATGATGCGAGCGGAGAGATTTCGTTCGGTCATTAATGGAGAGGATAACTCTAGCTTAGTAAGTTAGGGTTTGAATTTTATCCATCTCCTTCATCATTGCATGATTCTCAACAAGGCATGTCATCTAGCATCATCAACCCTAAACAACCAATGGGACTTTTAGTCATTGAAATTTATCAAAATAATTTAGTTTTATTGCATTAGCCTAGCTTGATCATATTTTCATTTAGTTTCTTTTTATTGTTTGGATTTAATTATTACGAATTCTTCATCACTTCATCATATCACAGTCATTCCAAATAAAAATACAAAAAATATTACCTTTACCTGATTATCATTAATTATCACTACAATCTCTTGGGTTCGATCTCACTCATCCTACTGTAATTGTACACCTTACAGTTGAGGGTAAGTCAGGCTTATAAATTGTATTTGCCTAGTCTAATTTTTGACATAGCACCCATCTCATGTGATACCTTAGGAATCTCTATAGTTGCATGAGGATTTAACATATGTGGAGGAACCAATGGCTATTGTGGACACAAATGAGAAGGTGTTACGCAACAAGGTTATCAAGTTGGTAAAATTTATCTGAAATCATCATGGTGAAGAAGAGGCCACATGAGAAGTTGAAGAGGAGCTATGAAAGAAGTTTCCGCACCTTTAAGGTATCACTCCATCCTTACCTTTCAAATTTGGGGACAAATGTTTTTTAAAGGGGGGAGGATGTAATAACTCTAGTATTTTGAGTTTGGTTTAATCCTTAAATTAATCTAAAGGAAATTACAATTTTACCCTTAGGGGTATTTTGGTAATTTACCCCTTTTATTGGAACCTCCTCGAGGAAAGGAAACCAATGGACTCCGTTTCACTTAAATCAGAGTTCATTTGTTAGAGTTTTTTCATATAGGAGTATTTTGGTCATTTTACCCCTAATCCAGATCTTTATGAGAAATAGAGACTGATAAATTTGGTTTTGTTGAATTCTGAGATCGTTTGCTTAATTTTTTAACATATGGGTAGTTCTGTCAGTTTCTCCTTACCTTGAAACTGAAACCCCAAGTCACTATTGGGCCCGTCTCGATAAAACGAGACAAACGCACTTTGTCTTGCTCGATTCGGAGCTCATTTGTTCATGCTTTGGTAGTAGGGGTATTATCATCTTTTTCCACGTCTCAAATCTCACAACTTGATGCTCCTTTGAAATCGTGTCGGGAAGACGAGCCAACTTCGTTTCAGTCAATTCCGAGTTCGTTTGAACCCTTTTCTGAATTCTCGCACCTAGGGGCATTCCGTAATTTCAATATATGACCGTTAGTGTAGGAACCCGATATTTTGGAAATTTTGGAAGTTTGGGGACCCTTCTACCTTTGGGGAAAAGTTTGAGACTTAATTGACTTTTAAGAAAAGTATAAGTAAAAAGGTAATAGAGTAAAAAGTAAAAAGGTAAAAGAGTAAAAAGTAAAAAATTGACCAGTTTGACCCGGTTTGTCTCGGGTTGACCGACCTGACCCGGTTAGACCAGGTTGAACCAGCCACATGTTAAATTAATGTTGGTGATCAATCCCTACCATTGATCCATTTTTTATCCAATGATCTAAAATCCTTCCAAAATGCCTATAAATACCATCAATTGCACCATTTTTTCTTCACATCCATCCCAACCCCATCCAGCAGCAAGTTTCGGCCCAACCCAGTCTTTCTCCTCCATCTTTTCACTTCTGTCCATTTTGGACCCAAGGTATGATTTCTATTGTTTTCACCTTTTATCTATTTTTCTATTTATGGTTTTATTTTCGTTTTAAATAGAAAAACATACTAGAACTTAAATCTTCTGGGCTTAAACAAAAGTCATAAGTGAGATCTACTTGGGAAAATTATTAGATCCAACATGCATGTAGTTTTTCTTGTGAAAAATGAATTTTTTAATACATTTTATATATGAGTACTTATTTAAGAAAATCTTCATTTTCTTAGAAAATTCATATCTCTTTTTCCGATCTCCAAAAATCATGAAATTTTATGATCACATTCTCCTTGTACAGAGCAAAGTTTCGGAATTTACAGATTTCATTTTGGTGTTGTATTTCGGATTTTATTACTAGTTTTCGTTAATTAGCATTTTAGCTTGTAAAATTCATATCTGGCTCTATCCATGCAATATAGAACCCAAAACTTGCAGATCTACGTTTGTTCATCTTTTGCATGTACGAATATTTGTAGATTGGACTTTTGATGTATGTAGTTATGTATTTCATACTTTATCTTGATTTTGGTTATTTAATAATATAAACTGTTATACATGTTTAAAAATCGTGATTTTTTTATTGCTGTCCGGAAATAGGAAGGTCCACGCTCTATAATTTTTATATATTTTTATGACGCTTGTATCTATTTTTAGTTTATTTACTTTACAAAACCTATTTACTCATCCAATGGTACAAGCTATAGTGTGCCGCTCCAATTTATGTGCCAGATTGTGCCATATTGCATTTATTTGTAAAAATTCCACTCACAGAGACACAGAGACACGAAGACGTCATGTGGTCATCATAGAAGGGCTCAGATTGTGTTGGATTTTCCTCGGCCACTCGCCCAGCTCCGATATTGGCGCTTCTCACTCAACTCCCGTGTGGCAGCGCTTCTCACTCAGCGGTGTGGCGGCGCTTCTCACCGTCATCATCGTCAATGACCGTAAAGTTACAGAAACTCAAATTTTCTTCAAAAATGAAGAGGAAAGACTCCGCCGAGGTTTGATCTAAACTCCAACAGCTTCCTCAGTAACCGACGCTTCATTCTCAGCCATTTCCTGAGCTGAACCATGAAAATTCATCCCACACCCTGAAACTGCGACCTGCTGCAGACGATAAAATTAAGATGCCCCTATAAACCATTATGATGTGCTCTCGAATCATTATGATGGTTACACCCACCAAAATCCGGTAGATTTTTCCAGCGTTAAGTGGACCGGGACGGCGGGAAAGTTAACTCAACCATTTAATCAAGGTACATTTGAGGTTAATTATTCTATGTTTAAATTCAAGATTATTGTACGGGTAATCTTGCGTTAGGGTTTATGTTGAAAGGTTGTGTCGGGCGTGGTTTGGTCGTTAAAGTTAGACCGGAACCTCCACAAACGCATGGAGGTTTTATGTGTGATGAATTAGGGTTAGTGGCCAACCTTGGAGGCCACGGCAACAAGGGCCGGCGGTGGACGCCGCGAGTGCGCCGTGAGGACGCCGCGCCGGTGAGGAAAATGGGAAGGCAGCAGGACGTGGCGGTGGCGTTATGGCTGTGTCGTGGAAATGCCGCGAAGATGTGTTGAGGGCAGCAAGGACCGGCAGCAGACGCCGCGGGTACGCCGCGCAAACGATGAAGGAAGGGAGGATCGGCAGTGATGCGCAATCGAAGAGGTAGCAGCGCGCGACGGCGAGCGCCGTGGATGCTCCGTGGGAGCGCCGCGGAGAGAGACCCTTCACCAGGCGAGCACAGCGGCGGGCGCCGCGTGACTGCCGCCTGAATGCAGCGGGCGTTCCGTTTAAAACGGAGTCTGGCATTTTCTTCACCATTCAGCTCCATTTTCTTCTCTCTCATCTCTCTCTCTAAAATCTATCTCCTCCTAGCCCTATGATTCGATTATAAACCTCAAATTCGAAGGAAAACGATGGTTCTATGCGGGATTCGACGGATTAACAACAACATAACAAGATCCAAGCTTCAACAACAACATTTGGTGGATTTTCAAGAATTGGTCCGAATTCAAAGGTGAGTTTCTGGAGGTTTAAGGTTGTAGTTGTTGTAGTAAACATGTTCTAGAGTTAAATTGGAGCTAAGAACATGGTTTACATCATCGATTGGTTGCGATTTAGGGATTTTGGGGAATTATGGTTCTTGAGCTTTTGAGTTTGAATTGTTAAGGAATTGTTCAATTGATCTCAAATTAGTGCAATTAGAGGTATTTAGAGAAACATTAGTACTTGGACTAATGCCCAATTATTGCTAAATCATGGAGTGAAGGAAAACACCATCAATTTTGGTGTAGGATTGAAATGCTGCGAATTGTGGAATTGTTGAGTCTGTTGTATCTGTATGGTGATTCTAAGCAATATTAGTACTTGAACTAAGTTGTGAATCACACCGTACAATGGATTTATCGAAGGATTCTGAATTTGGTCATTTTTGTGAAATGGAAATCTGTGAAGGAAAAGTCGGTTGTTAATGCATGTATAGCTCCGTATTAGTACATTGGATATACATGTGAAGTTATAGGGGTATTGGATAAGGTTTGGTTAACTTTTGCGTAACAAACCCAGAGTAAGAATATGGACTTTATAGAAACTGTGTTAAAGGAAAGTGTATTGTTTTTGTATGATAGGTAATATACTTGTGTATACTACTAGTATCTGAATGGTATTGGAATTCAATAGGTAATGGGAAACGACATAGGAAAGGAAAGGAACTCTAGAATGGGAATGACTGAGGTCTGCTTTGCGATTGCTTTCAGGTAAGGGTTCAACCTTCTTGTATATGTATTTATACATTATGGGATGGTTGAGATTAGTCTTAGATCTAGGTCTCTGACTTTGGTCTTAGATCTTGACAGTTGAGTCTAAGGCTAGTTCCAAGGTAGTGGTAAAGGTGTGCAGGTAAAAGGAATGTACAACGGTTCTGTGAGTCAATGTGACCACCGAACCCGATGATGGCTATG
>JBBYHH010514942.1:0-11033 GCA_038382905.1 Daphne laureola
TATGGGTCTAATTATAAAGTTTACACTATGTCCCTGTAAGTTAATCACTTTAGTCACTTTTATTTTAATATGTTAATGATAAAAGTTTATAAGTTTATGGACTATTTCGTTAAGTTTTCAAAAGTTTAGAGAATAATTGTTTATATTTTTTAAGTTCTTCAAAAGTTTAAGGACTAAATATGTTAATATATGAAAGTGTAAAAAACTTCACGGACTATTTTGTAAAGTTGCTGTAGTTGAAGGACTAATCTAATTAAATGGTAAATTGTGTCTTTAAAAATGATGGAAAAAGGTTTGGTTTTAATTTGAGTATAATTTGAAATTTTGGAAGAATAACATTTGGTAAAATATTTCACTTAATAATCTAAATAATTAAATTTGACATAAGTTAACTTAACGGCCCAACAGATAAAGCTTTAGTTTATACAATTAGAGATCCAAGGTTCAATTCCCAATTCCCAATGTGTGTGAAGTTTTTTTTTTTTTTACGGATTGTGTGGTGTGAACCCTATTTGTTGCTGACGTGTCATCGCCATGAGCTATCTGTTAGAGATAGGGTCCTGTATTAATATTATATATAGATTGTCATCTAAATTTTACAGCGTCGTTAAAAGATTCGCATATCATGAAAATTGTTACTGCAAGTATTCTTACATCTGGATTTGATATGTTACAAGGATCCCAAAGTTTAGTCATTGTTTACAGAATATACTACAAGGTAATGATAACGCAAATAGAGCCAAGAGCTCTAGAATTTGATACAAAAGGGAAAACCCTTTTAATACAAGCTACTGCTGAGAAAACTAATGTGGTTATCCTCAAGCCAATAAAATAGAATAATATCCGTTTACTTGAGAAATGGATAATGAAAAATGAAAGACCAGTGAAACCACTATGAACATCACAAGTGGAAAGGATCATAGAACATGAAAATGGAGAGGTTGAAATTAAATTCGGTAAAGACAAAATAATTAAAATGATCAACTTCTCAGAAAAATCTTTTAAAATACCACCAAGGGCATCATGTTTACATATGTCAGAAACAGATTATGAGAAATACATTGGTGGAGTAAGGAAATTAACAGAACATGTATCTCATCTTGTGTATAAAATACATCTGGTTAAAGTGGAGAGTGGACAATTTTTGTGACCGGGGTATGTATTCTTTTTAGACCTTTTTATACATAAGTTTTATAATTTATAACCCTTTTTCTAAGCCCCAAGTATAAGGTATATATGTAGCGAGTAGCTTGTGAGAAGGGTGTCGAACCCAAGTAAAAAGTGTGTGTGTTGGTAATGTGATTAAGGTGTACTAATCTACGTGGAGATGTGACGAAAACAGTAAGTAAAAGTGTTGAATTGGTTTGGAATAGATTATCACTCAATCAAACAAGTAAAAGTAAAGTTACTTCTAACTTAAGAAACTAGTTTAAACTATACTAGTAAATGAACTTACACCACAAATTCTTGCGGTGTGAGATATGAGTTACATAAGCTAGTTCGCCCCTAATCTCTAGGTAGCGATCTAATCTAACTGACAAGTATCCTCTAATGATCTTCTCTTGCCATTAAAAAACTAATCTATTGATTCCCATTGACCAATGCCAACAAAACGCCTTTTGGATATTTTATTGAGTATCTTAAGGTGTATGAATGCATAAGGCCTTAAATGCAACATATCATGGATGTAAATGAGCTTAAGAATCAATTTATTCAACATCTAATGCAAGGAAATTTGTGGCTACTTGCTAAGCTAGCAAACCCTAAGAGAGTACTAATCTACTCATAATATGGCATGTTGTAAACAATGGACAATAATGAAACAATCAACTTCATGGAAAAGTAAAGAGAGTAAGGAAAGAAATAACTCCGATTTGAATTGCTTCTAGCTAATTCATCAACAGTGACATCAATCCTTCATAGAACAGGGCACAAAACCCTAGGTAAACATCTACAATTGGTAAAGAAAGTATGCAGCCAGAAATTGATCATGAATGCCACAAAAACTTACCCTAAAAGTGTATATATAGTCTAGGTTAAGTTCCTAAATGCCCCATACACAAGTTGGACATCTAATAGACTCAAAATAAGGGTAAATATGTCAACAAAAATGGTGGAAATAATCTAGAAGAGTCTGAGTCGCGGATTGTAAAGAGGGTCTAAGTTTCTACACCAGCACACAACATGACGCACAACACGACGCATCTTTCTTCATATGTCTTCATGAGTGGTTCAGCTTCAGTACCCGAACACTCAACACCTACTACTTGCACACTTCAGCACACAGCTCCCATGATGTTTGAACATGTTGTGCACTGCAGCCTGGCACACACCTTAGCGCACAGTGCAACACACAACTGTTGCGTGTTGTGCAACACACATCAGTTGTGCACAGTCCTCCCAGCCAGCTCTTCTCTTCTTGTGCGTTTTTGTCCAATGCACACCTTAGCGCACAGTGCAGCGCACAATGCTCCCAGCTTTCTTTTGTCTAAAAAACTTGAGCACCTACAAAAAATAATAAACAGAACCGAGTATGATGCTCATGACATGTAAAAAAAAGCAGATATCATGACATATTAAGCTTAAAACACATCGGAAATTGTGTGTGTTTGACACACAACACACCCCTAAACTCAAGATGTTGCTAGTCCCTAGAAATATAAGTCTCCGCAATCTCAGTTATGCAATCCACTAAAGTCTAATCAAGCTGGATAAGTATTTAAAACTACTCATTAACAAACATGCATATGATCAATGAAATATTAGAAAATTGGTTTCAATGCAAAGAATAAAGGGTCACTCCCTAAGTGTCTCACTCACTGAAAAGGGGGAAGTGAACGTAAGTACAATGATCTAATCTTATACTTTCAATCCATATGCTTTCTAGAGAACCAAAACTCCTCTACTAATGCCCCAAAGGGCGTCGTATGCTCTTCCAGTCAGATGGTCTTTCCGTAGATTGTAATGAGGCCGGGTTGGGTGAGGAGAGACTTCTGTTGAAGGCTGTATGTGGGTGGAGCTTCTGGCTTACGTGAACATGCAAGATGGGCACTAACTCATATACACTCTAATCTCATACCCACTTGCTTGCGTTTGCAAGCTCAGGCTCGTTTTCACTGCTTTGCACAACTTCAACTGTCTTTTGACATTCTGATATTTTTTTTTTGAACAAGTGCTACTTTTTGCATTTTTTGTAGTTGCACCTTTTTTATTTTATTTTATCTTTTTCCTTTTTATACAGATGCTCACTTTCTTTTTCTTTTTCCAGCACATAAGCACAACATACAATTTCAGAAATGTCATCTCATTTACAACTATTTTCACAACCAACAGTTAGGTAACCCTCCCCCAAAATCACAATATACACACCTCCCTCAAAACTATACCTACAGCCCAAACATACATGCTCAAGCAAACACATAGATGAAGAATGTACTAATAGTGAAAGAATATGGCTTACGATATGATATTAATAAAGAATCCATCTTAGGCTCAATGAGGTTATCTAATGGACATATTGCATAGGATTGGCTATTTAGACCACATGCTCATCCTACAATGTCATCTTCTTCCCAGTCAAGCATGCAAGAACGTAGCCTTGTAACGGTTCAATGAAGCAAGTTCTAGCTTAGATATAAGATAAGATGCTCTCATGAAGAACAATTCACACACGAGTCATCAAATTCAAAAAAATTGGCCCAAAATCTCATCGGGTAGAATTCTCTATTTAGAGCATTGAAAACAAGTTTCTAGGATTTCAGAGATCATAGACATACTAGCTAATCATAGTTCTAAATACTCATCCAGCTAACCGAGACCATGGTATCATGCTCAAGCATAGATAACAACATATTTTTGCATTACAAAAGACAACATCACAAGAGAACATGGTGTTGTTGAGTTATACAAGTCACAAAGTACAACCCACATCTCCCACATGATTTACACACATGTAACCCCCCCAAACTCAATATCATGCAATGTTCGCAGTGCATGGAAGGGTAAAAATAAAGGAGAGATGATAGGTCGTACCTGGGCGGCCAAAGTAGCCCCCTACTATCTGCTACTGAAATCTAGACTGAGTGGTCGAGAGGTGGAGAATGAAGAAGTGGTCCTGCGCACGTTAAGCTTGATCTTCTCACCTACCGAGGGAAGAATGAAAGTAAGAGGTCTAGGCTGAGAGTCCTCTAGGTAAGATGAAGGAGGTGTTGATGTCAGAGGTCTAGTCTCAGGAGGTGCAACTCTAAAGGGAGGAGGAGTAGTGAACGGCCTTGCACTGGGGAATTGGGGTCCAGAAGAGGTCCTAAACAGAGCAGCTGGTGCTGGCCCATAACTTGTGGCAGAGTGGCGAGGTATAGATGTGGACGTTGATGGGTGCTGCTCTCCCATCTGCGTCAAGGTACTCTCAGAGTACCTAACGTTCTCTGCTATGATATGCTAAATAGTTGTTGCCACTATCTTCCTCATCTCAGTGAAGTTGTTAGCATTTATTGCCTCAACCATTTTGCAACTCATTGCTTCCTCTCTCAATTGGGCCTCTAAGGCCTGAATCCTCTCCTCATGAGCGTTATCTCTTTCTCTGCTCTCAGCATTGACAATGTCAATCTTGTTACATACCTATGCAATCAGCCCCTTAACCTTCCCAAACAGACTGTCTAGAAGAGAGGGGATCCGAGAAGAGGAAGAAGAAGAAGAAGAAGGGGAAAAGCCTTGATGGTTCTTAGCTCTCCGAGGAGCAAGTTTTCCCTTTGCCTCTTCCTATTGTGGCTCATGCTTCACGGCCTCCTCCTCCTCTGCAGTGTAGTGTACTCTTAATTATCAATACACAACAACGCATCATCACCATGTGCACTGGAACTGGCAACTCCTTTGCCTTTAGCTACTTCTTTTATTTTTCTTGCTGTAGTGGCTGCTATTCAGATCTCAATATTCTTGTCATTCAGATGATGATCTTCCTAGTTCCATACATCTTCTTTGGATTGGAGAATCTCATTTGTTCCCTCAACATGAACCTTGGCCTGAGCACAAAGTGTTGTGATCAGCTGTGGGAAGATCAGATTATTGGTTGAGTGATAGATATGAGCCATGATATTTCTCCAGATGAGCTCACTAATTGCAACTATACTCCTAATAGACACCCTAAAAATGGTCTCCATCCTTTCAATGTGAATCTGGTAAGGATGTGTAGAGGGCTGCACATTTGTGTGTATGATTTTGTTCAACACTTTCAGAAGGGCCTTGAGTAGGTGAGGAGAGATGAACTATCTTGGGCGGTTGTGAATACACATCCACTGGAAAGGAGTGTCTGAATCATAAACTACTCCAACAAGATTACTTAAATCTTTCTTAATCAATGGTTTAATGCCAACGCCATCAAGAGGCATCTACAAATGTGCCTTGATGGTTGAGCTTTTCTCTTTTCTTATGATTGTGATTCATGCTTAAGTAAATAAAAGAGATTTTTAACTGTTTTTCCCTCTCTCGAGATAGAAATAATGATAGAATAGTGATTCCATTCCTAGACTCTGGAAGTTCTATACTTTGACTATGAATTCAATAAACACGATCCTTCATTATCCTCTAACTGATTACTGATTGAAGGAGGTGTAGCGCTATATGAATGTTCCTTAGTATTATGATCAGGAGTAGCTGTGAATTAGTTGCTCTCTGCATGATTTGTGAATGTTCTCTCCCCAATTATTCGGCTAGAATTGTCTATCCGCTTTACATCATTCACCTGAAGTTCTGCTGAATATCAAATAAATGACTCTTACATTTTCTGCACCAGAATTGAATCATATTCTTCTAGGTTTGTGCCTTAGTTCTTTGGAATTTCAATGGCTTACTTTTAATCTTTAAGTAGGTAAAAAGGAAGTGAATTTACTTGATCAGTGAATTCTGCAAACAGAAGTCCTAATTGCTCTAAGTATGCCATTTCTGTAGAAAATAGTATACCAATACGCATTTAGGTCAAAATTGGGAGGGATGGAATTACAGTTTTGCTTTTGAGAAATTGGCTAGAATGCATGATGACCTTTTCGGTTGCTTTATTTTTTTTACTTTTCTCATATAATCAGAAAACTCTTTAATTCCGTTAGAATAAAAAGTTGTTTTATACTGCATTTAAGTTTTCTGCTGAAATTTTTGGATCCTACAAACGGTGATTGAGGCATAGATTACTTTAAGCATATAGATTGTATGTCGGATCGGCTGGAAATGAAGTTGCAAAGAGTTCTCCATGGAGCTCTCTATCCCAAAAAGCGTCCAGATTGAGAAAAAGGGAAAGAAAACTTTAAATTCTTGTCATAAGCTGGTCTATTAAATTTTACATCTTATGTACAACATTGTTTTATTCAAATATGGTGAAAATGGTTAGTTGGTTAAGGAACTGGGAGACAAATTTTGTTGATGGATTTAAATACCAGTTTTTGAATTAGATGGTTAAAGTGACATGTTTGGATAGTTAAATTTTTGCAGATTGTGCATTCGATGGCAATATGCCTATGTTTTAAGGTTGAACTCCTGCTTGGGCCTGCATAAGATTGTTGTCATAAGTTATTCACTTGTTGGTTTTGTTTTCTTTTTTTCTTTTGAGTTGGAGTTTGTGTGTGGATTTGGTTAAGCATGTCAAACTAAGCGTTTAACATTCTCATGTTGCTGCTTCATCATTGGATGACCCTAGGAATCCATGTTATTTATGTTCACAAATTGCTTTCCTTTGCCTCTTGAAGCTTGTGATTGATAATCTGCAAAATCATTTTCCCGTTTTCCTGTCTTGGAGAAGCAGGCTTGTTAGCAAAGGGTGCAAGTTGCTTGTTTGTGGTTCAGCGGTACCATCACTTCAAATTTCTAATGATGACCTTGCAAAAGTAGTTGATACTTTTGATGAATGGATTTCTGTTCGCACTGGAATCCGCAATCAAAGGGTTATTTCAGGTCAACTTTTGCTCCAAACTTATGTTAGTGTCATTGTACTTGTGTGATCTTATTATCCAAGCCTTCACTATTTCCTAGTAGGGAAGTAGTTCTAACCTCGTGGGATTAATATTCCCCGCATGGGTTCATGAAAACCTACGACCCGGATTAATCCATTCCTTGCATGTCCCTCATGGATAAGGATTGGGCCGTTGTTATTCGACAACATGGTTTGGGAACCACCCTGAGCCTTTTGATAAGACCTTTCCTTGCATATAGTGGTCCACTTCCACACATTAGAATCAACCTTAGGATTCTCACCCGTCTTTTTGCACCCAGTAGATATGATGTTTGTCATTATGCTTTCTGACATGTGTATTACTATCATTGTTATCTTTTTGTTACTCTTCTCATTATATTGTTCTACATGCATACCATTCTGGTAATACACTTTTTTTTAAAAAAATACCATGGATAAATATGAACTCCTCCCATTGCAAATGAAGAGTCTTGGACTGCCACGGTAGTGGAAACCCATCCGGAGGCAATGGTTGTTTCTAAATCAACACAAAATCATCAGGGAGATTGTCTTTACTTTGGTGCAACTTATTTCGCTCAAGCCCATCAACACGGATCACAATGACATTTCTAAATTCACACGAGAGAGGAGCAGAGGATAGTTTGAAGAAGTTTAGATTTTTCTCTGAGCATCAACTATTAGGAAATGGCAAACATGTCAGGAACAAATGTGAGACTTTACAGGAGTTGCAAGAATGATAGATAAGGGAGCTCACGATCACACAGGACTGACTAAGCACACAAGATAGGACAACTTGTTGTGTACCCAAGACATCCAATTGATTCCACCAAGCTAGAGGACCTAACCAGAGTGACCTTTTAAATTGGTCGGGATATTCTGTGCAAATAGAGTCCTTTGTTTCAGCATCTGTCAATTCTAAATAATTTGTTCTTTTGTACTATACATTTTTTTGTGTATACAATTTGTACTAATTTGTGATCTTTTCCTTTTTGATTTTTTTTCTTTTCATGACATTCACATGCATCATATTTCTTTATAATTGTCAATGACACGCCTTTGTACTTGTACATCAATCATTGCATATAATCATCTTTTTTTTATCTTCATACATTTTATTGAGCATTTTCATTCTTAAAGTTGGAGCCGCCATAAGTGAAAAATGTGGCATGTTGCAAAAAAAGAGTGGAAATCAAGGGGCCTTAGAACAATTTTATGATGTGAAAGTTTCTGATGACCCCAATCATGGCATGGAAAGACAATTTCTCATAAAGTAGTCTTTAAGTTAGGTCCAACGCGTTAGTCTATGCAAATTGGTCAATAATTAGGGAAGCCTTTGAATTTACTCCAATACTTGAGAGCTTGCCAAAATAATTTGGAGGATAAATTTACCTAGATTTAGTCGAGAATCTAGGGCACTGTCTTTGTTACAATGGACCTCAGTTATTCTTTTCCTTGAAATGAGAAGGGGTAAAATGCACACTTTGGCATCCCTCTCTAAAATACCACATCACTATTCTCTTCTTCATTTCCAGATTCTTTCACCCAGCCATGACCTAAAAATATCACCGATGACCTAAAATGAGGATTTGATGGTGTTTATCTCGAAGGCATTGGTAAGTCTAATGGCAGTGATTTTGGGTGTGATCCTTCAATTTTTATGTGATTCTTTTATAGAAATATTGCATCAACCAATGCATCGACGGTCAAAAATACACTCAGAGATTTATTTCAAAGCTCATTCATCTCAAAGATTCCTCCTAACAAAAGAAATGTCATTCACCAAAAATAAGGGGGCATGAGAGTGAAAATACCTTTCAGAGTATTACCACATTACCAAGATTGAGATCAATTCAAGCTTTCTTCAATTCATCATTCTCAAGTTCTGATCAAAGGTCAAAGATGTCTTTATCACATCAATACCTACAGCTCAGAAAAGTGGAGAAAGTAGAAATAAAGGTCAATGTAAATTCTATTCCATTGTCTTTAGTTTGAAAAGGCTGAAGTTATGAATAGTGTTAGTAGCCATTTGACTTTGCATTTTAGTCATAGTAAATGGTTAAAAATTACAAGTCAAACAAGATCCGACCTCGAAGAAAGAAAGAAATAAAAAAAAAATTGAGCCATGAAATCTAAACTGAAAACCTGCAAAGGCAGTTTAGAATGAAGACACAATTTGAAGTAGTTTTCATCATCCCAATGACATGAATGGTAAGAAACAAAGCTCAAGGAGTATCAATCACTTTTCAAGTTTCTGAAGGGTAGTCCCACATATCATGAGAGTTGGGGGCAACATTTGAAGTCGTTCTTATTAGATAAGGTGATGGTTTCATGATTGGCACTATCAGGCTTTGCACATAAGTCAAGTCACTCATTGGTGACGCACCCGAACCTTTTCTCATGAATCATCCTTCACTTCATCAACCTATCAATTGTGCATGTCATTTATTCACCTTAAAGAGTCATTTCCTTGAGAAATCTATTCCTTTACCAGATCTTTACCATTCATACTATTTTTCTTCATAAAAAACACTCATTCATCTTAAAAAGTCTTTTTTTGCTACCTTCACGCGTTTTACTTCTTCAAGTTGAAAAGGGAAAAAATAACAAAGTTATGATAATGATACAAGGACCCTCATATATTTTATCAAGCTCTATAAATTGATAAGAGTTTTCTTTAAGGACCAATCATTAAACATTAATGAGTGTGGATCATGTATAAGGACATGATTTAAAGACTCTTGTGGAGAATATGCAATTTTGCGATCACATTTGGGGGCAAATGGATGAGTCACTCATATAATTGTTCTTGAGGCAAAAAAAGATTAGAGATTGGACATCAATAATGCTTTTGATATTTAGGGTAAACTAAGCTCACAAGAAAGGGATTCATGAGGTAAGCCGAGTAAAGGTTCATGCATCTATCATGCATCATTTGTTTTCATTGAAGAGCACCGTGGTTTTATGAAGTATTGTAAACAACTTGAAACATCAAGCATTTTCAAAGTCATGCATTATGGTCATCATGTTCCATGCATATTGTCATCATTCATTCTCAAAGACAGGTTTATAAGGAGTATGTTAAGCATGGATTGGAATGCATATCGATCAAGTTAACTCTTTTGGGATAAAGGAAAAAAGGATTTGAGAATGAAGCTCTTGAAGTGTTAAGATGGTAATGGACTAGGTACTCTTTGATTTGCGGTTTCCACATATATTTTATGAACATCTTGTAATATCATGATCCACTCATTCTATCGCATCTTCCCATCCATGGGGGGCATGTTGAAATTTCATATCGTCAAAGATTCTCATTATTTTTAGAAAAATTCCTTTGTTTTGTGGGATTTCTCATTTTGAAGTTTTATCGTTTTACCAAACTTTGCTCATTTTCAGAAATTCACTCGTTTTGTGGGATTTCTCATTTGATAGCTTAGTCATTTCATCAAGTTTCCACTCCTTTTCAGAAATTCGCTCATTTTGTGTGATTTCTCATTGAAGTTTAGTCATTTTTTTAAATTTCACTCATTGTTAGAAACTCACTCGTTTTGTGCAGTTTCTCATTTGGAAGCTTAGTCATTTCGTCAAGTTTCCTCTCATTTTCATAAATTTGCTCGTTTTGTGGGATTTCTTATTTTGAAGTTTCGTCATTTTGTCAAACTTCACTCATTCTCAAAAATTTGCTCGTTTTGTGGGATTTCTCTGAAGTTTAGTCGTTTTGTAAAATTTCGTCACATTTTCAGAAATTCACTCATTTTTTGAAATTTCTCATTTTGATGTGTCATCGTTTTGTCAAACTTCACTCATTTTTTAAATTCACTCATTTTGTGGGATTTCCCATTTTCGAAGTTTAGTCATTTTGTTAAACTTCCTCTCATTTTAAAATCACTTCAAGTTTCCACTTAGAAATGCAAGGAAGATTCCTTTGTCGAAGGCCAGAGAGAAAGGTTTCTCTCCCCATATATGGTGATAAAGTTCTTACCATTCTTCTCAACCAAGATTTTTGTTACACCCACCGTAAGCCGATGGAAATTCCGTTCACCGGAGCTCGGGTAAATGACCAAGGTACGGGGGAGAATAT
>JBBYHH010515053.1:0-11032 GCA_038382905.1 Daphne laureola
AAAATAATTATAAATTAAATACTAAAAATAGAAGGTTAGAATCTTTATGAAAAAGAGGTAGTAGAATAGAAAGAGACTATTCATGTTGAATGGACAACAAAAATCCAAGACAAAACTTGAAAAACGAAAAGTTGAAACAGTTAGAAATTTAATTAAAGTCACCTCTAATTAAGGCAAAATTAAGCAAACAAATAAAGAAGAAAAAATAAAATTTAAACGAACTAAGAAAAAAATTAAGGGAAGATTAACTAAATGAGCTGCCGGAAATCGGGGCCCACATGCTGGTGGATCAAGTAATCATCACCGTTGGATACGTCAAAGAGCATGCCTTGATGGTGGTGCATGAAGTGTGGTTGCTGGTGGTGGTGCGGCTCTTGCGCCGCCGCCCTGACCATGTCCTTCTGCCGCCGCAGCTCCATCACTTTCCGGTGAGAGTTGGAGTGCTTGGTTAGCACGAACGTCGGGCTCGCCGCCGGCCTGTACTCCGGCACCAGCCTCCCCGACTTGTACCGGACGCCGCACGCGTTGCACAGCGTCTTCGGACCCATCGGACCCGTCCGCCACTGCGGCGTCTTGTCCGTCGCACAATGCAGGCATTTCCGCCCTTCGCCGGAACCGGCTTCCTGCCCCGCCGCCACCGCCGCCGCAGCCTTCTTCTTCCCCGGCTGCTTCTTGGGCAACATCGGCGTCGGGACGACGGTGATCTCCGGCTCCGACGACGAGCTCGTCGGGCTCACCACCAGGAGGTGCGACGCCCAATTTCCGAGTGCGGCGCGGGACCGCTTGCTCCGGGCCTTCGCCCGCACGGCGATTTCGGCGTTGAATATCGGGTTTTTGCTGTCGTCGTGGTGGTGGGTCTCGAAAATCGCGGCGTTCTGGTGGCTGATTGCTGCGGGTTGGAATCCTCGGGTCTGAGATGATTCATCGGGTCGGGTCTTCATACCCGAAATCAGTTGCAGCTTTTGCAAATCCTCGCTCGAGAACGATTCCTCCACGAAATTGGATAACCATTCCAGCTCCGCCAAATCATCGCACTGTTACAAAAAAAAAAAAAAAAAACAACCCAAATTCAAATTCAAATTTCAACTCAATTAATTAATTTCTTCACCACATTTCAGAAAGATAATGTTAACATTTTACCGGCACGCAGAGGTCACCGCCAGAGAAGTGGTTATCCGGAAGATTCCGGCAATTCATATTCTCCGTTCCGAAATTGGGTTCGCCGCCGGACAACGACGACGAGTTACAGCTATCGATGACCGTAACGGTGGAGGAATCGCCGGTGCCGGAGTCGAAACCGGCGTCACCTCCACCCGCCGCGGCAGCTTCGTCGTTGGAGAAATCGAGAAGGTCCTCGACGATGAAATGGTCGCCGCCGGAGGTGGGTTTCTCCGTCGTTGGGAATTGGGAGCAGTAGCTGCTGCTTCCCTGGAAGAATTCCGGCGCTTCCATGGGTGAATGATCAATTAATCAATCAGTGATTCGTCGTCGTCTTGTTTGTATGATTTGATTGATTCTTGGTGTTGATTAATTTGTGTGTTTGGTTTTGGGAATTTGGTGAGGAAGAAGAGTGTGTGTGTTGAGGAAGAGAGAAAAATGGGGGCGGGGAGTGTGAAGTGAGAGCTTGTGGTTTTGAGAGGAGAGAGAGTGGGGGTTTATTTGCGTTTGAAGGGGACAGGCGGACGCCTAAAATGGTGGATTTTTTACGACAATAAAACCATAAATATAATCCAAAAAGAAATCCTTTAAAAACAATGAAGAAAAATATAAGAAGAAGAAAGAGTAGATTAATTTATTAAAAAAAAAACTAAAAAGTTAAAGAGAAGGTGAGAACGTAATCTTGTGGGAACTTATATTTGAATGGCCCTTTAGTAGTTTCTTTATTACATGTCAAAAAGCACAAAAAATCCCATTGAACTTTTTAATTTATTATGAATTGATCACAAAATTTTCTATTCAGTTAAATAAATTATTAAAATTTTTAAGATTGTAATAACTTAGTAACTGAGTATGATTTTTGATGATGTTTTAGGCGAAAGAATGAGATGCATTGAGCGGAGAGTTAAACATAAAATATCTTAAGTGTATGATTAAAAAGAAATACACTAAAAGAATATCAAAAGGTAAGTGAAAGCGTGATTAAAGTAAGTGAAACAACTTGATATTCTTTTTATAATGTGTTTCTTTTTATAATGTGTGTCATTTTGTAATTGATCACTTATAGAGACATTTTAAGTTTAACTTCACGTTGAATCCGCGTCGTTCTTCTGCCTAACACTTCACCAAGATGCAGTGATAAAATTGATACAATTTCAAAAATTCTGTGATTTATTCGGATAGATAAAAATTTAAGTGAGTTAAAAATTTTAGTGGTTTTCTTGTGCTTCCTTATCACACTATGGAATCTTCATATGTTTGTGAAAATGCCTTAAAAAGAAGAAAAAATAGAAAATGGAAAATTACATTAATCTAATTACAAATTTTGTACATTCATATTTGAGTATTTGATTTATAATCTTATTTTAATTTGATATTTGAGATACTAATTTAACTATTTATACTCAAAAGTAACTTTGTTGTATATGTTCTATAAACTTAGTGCAAAAAGAAGAAAAAAAATGTCTACTAAAAATAATACCTTATCCTCTAGTTTCATTTTCATTTATGATTTTTTTTTTATCATTTTTTTTATAAAAGGTCACATAATTTATACTTAAACGATAGGTGGATATTTGTAGCTTTTTATTTATTAAGAGATATTTTTAGTTTCTAATTATATATGTTTACATTTTTTTTTGAAAAATACTTAATAGTAATAGTTTAAGTTAAACCTAAGTATAAAAGTTAAATTATGCAATTTTTTGGAATGGAAGATAAATCGAAATCAAACTTCTTTTGTATTTTTTCTAAACCATAATCATATATAGTTTAGTTTTGATCATAAGTTATGAGTTATAGTAAGTTGAAGGAAGCACCAAATGTGGGAGAGGAAAAAATCTATCACCAAACAAGGAAAGATAATTATGGGAAAAAGAAGAAGATCAAATTGTAGTGCACGACGACTGCACGTGCATGTGATGATCGCCTGAGTAGTACACTAGAAAATACCATCATCATATTCTTTGCTTGCAATTCCCGTTATCTCCCAAGGTCAAAACAGGAAATTCACTTGATAATCTCTCATGCTTCAACCTTAATTACCATAAAGATAACTAAGGAATTTTATTTGACAGCCAAAGTCAGATGATTAGTGGGTAGATTAAGGATTCAAAGATAATACTATTATCTTAGTCTATAAAAAATGGTGCCTTTCATTTTCAATAATTAATATATAATTTTTTTTTGACATTTTAATATAAATTCAATTTTTTCAAATGCAAATAATAAATTAATATTTATAAATTTTAAATATTACTTCTAAAAATTTAATAAATTATTTCTAATATTAATAATTTGGGTCTATAATATTGAAAAAAAATGCACGATTCTAGAGTTAACTCCTTATAATAGTTCCTTAACGCTTAGTTTAATGACACTCATCATCCTAAAGTTTAAAACCTAACAATGGTCTTATTCTCCGATTAGCACTCAAAAAAATTCCCTCCAACATTTTGACATATCAATAACTGTTTATACACAAATAATAGACGAATATGTTTAGTTCACTTCAAACCATTCAATATATATATAAGGAGATGATACAAGGTGATAGAAGCTTGAGCTCAAAACATTTACCTTATGCCCGCAATAGTTTATATAACTACTAAGTTAGAAGTTCATGATATATTACATATTCCTTTTTCATTCACAAAATATATAGTGAATGTAACGGCCAATATGTGAGGGATTGAGTGCTAAAAGTAGTACTTTTAAACAAATTTGAATTTTGTTTCACAATGAAACTTAAAGACTCAAAGTCAATCAATATTTAGACTTATAATTAAGTGGTAACCGATGATAAATAGTAACAAGGGAGGGAGAAGATAGTATTTCTTCTGTCTCAGAATTATTGAAACGTTTTTTTACTGTTTTCACAGTATTTAATCTACGATTTATTTTTATGAAGTTATAGATATGTGAAGTTAAATGATTTATATGTTTCTCATAATTTACAATCTAATTTTTCTAGATATATATATTTTTATTTTTTTTCACTGTTTTTCTTAATTAAATTTTGAGTCAAATACTGTAACTTGAAATAGTAAAAGAAACGTTTTAATAATTCTGGGATGGTGGAAATACTATAGAATTCGAGGAAAGTAATGTAATTTTCATTAAATAGTGAGAGGAGGTTGAGTGTAGTTAACCCTGTTTAACTTCAAAAAGCATTGTAGGCGTAATTTAAACCTTTCTTTTGAATTGCATCCCATTTGTACGCACGACGATTTACAGCTCGACCTGGCGAAGATGGAGGGCTGAGATTTCTCCCACGTGTCTTTTCTGCAGAGGCCCCCTGCAAATTCGGTGAGTATTTCTTATTTTGATGTTGGATTAATTATTTATTTAAGAACGAGTTTTGTGAGAGCTACCTTGATTTACGTTGCTAATCCATTTCTTAATCACTTCATTAATTTAATTACTTGTGAGTCCCTAATGTTGTTGTCCGAAGACCACCGAGTTAACGAACCTCTTTTTCTTTATCTCATTAAAGCTTTTATGTGATTTTTTTTTGTTTTTGTTTACTATTAACTTTAAGATTAACTTTATTCTTTTGTGTTGTTCAGATAATAATTATGGGGAACTTACAATTATCCATTCAGGTTAGGCATAACCTTCAATTTCCTCCCTCAATTTTTAAAATCATGCAAAATCTTCATAAGATTTAGTAAAATTCTACAACTATCCATTGAGCTGAACACTATTTACATCTGTTAAATTAGTAGATTGACCACCCTGAATACACCCTAAGTTTTTTAAATCTACCAATTATACCCTAAACTATTTACCTTTGTAGATTTTCACCCCTAACAGCCCTACACGAGACCTGCATACTCTCTCCGTCTTGACAAACCTTGCTCCACCCTCATCAGGCATCACCAACCCTTCAATAGCCATCACCGTCACCATCAAACAACACATCTAGTTCGCCACATCAAACCGACCATCCGCCACCACCAAGCCCTCCCACGTGAAGCTGGCAACAAAACCAAAAAATGGGCTAAGCGAATGTCGACACCGAATCATGAAGCCACCCCTCCCTCGCTAGCGGCGGCCATGGCCTCGCGAATCACTATCACGAGGCTTAGGGCCTCAGACCTCAAGCAACCAAGTTAAAGGCTTGTTGAGGCTGCTCCGATGAGCCACCATACGCAACTACAACCGAAGATTGGTTTTATCGCGAAAGCCGAATCTGGAGTCAGGCTAGGCTAAGGTGGCATGTTTTGGGATGGTGAAGATGATTAAGGTGACATGACGCATTTTAAAAGAGGGAGGAGGATTGGTGGCACATTGGGTGCTGGGTAGGTGGTCGGGTCGGGTGGGTTGGTAGGGATGGAGAGGGTAGAATCGTATAGGATTAAAATGTTACGGTAAATTTGTTAGGGTTTAAAAACTTAGGTGCAATTAGACTAATTAATCAAAACATTTAACATGAAAACTAATGGAAGTTGATAAGTGCAAATTATAGTATATATTTTACTCTCAATTTTGCATATAAATTCAATTAATTGCTATATTCTTATTCTTTTATGCAAGAATTTTATAGGATTCCACTTTCAGATGGAATGAAGCAAAATTGAAGAATTTGGGGCTAGTTTAAAAAGAGAATAAAAAGCTTGTGACAATTTGGAGTAGAGTGAGAAGTTGATGATCAAAGTGACACATGGAAAAAGTTTTTGGATAAAAGTGGACAACTAATGAAAGTTTGAGGAAAGAAAGGATTTAGTGCCATTCACGCATGAAAGCATCACGCATTGAGGAACTCATTGAGCCAATTCGACACTTTTGGCTGAGAAGGATATTGACAAAGTAAAATTGAAGAAAATTGATCATCGTTTTTTATTATTTTTTATTTTAAAAATTTAGGTTTTATTATTTTATTATTTTTTGTCATTGAACATGTTTAATGATTGATTTTCTTAATATGTTTTAGGATTAATTTGTGAAGCTTGACTGTAGGATTTAATACTTTAGTATTATATATTATTATTCCATGATGCATGTTTAATTATTCGGATAGTTCATATATTATTCTCTTGATTGTAGCATATTTATGGTATGGTTCACTTAGACATAAAGAAGTATTCTCATACCACAGAGTAATTAAGTTAGATTTGGTTCTGAAGCTACGGCTTGCAACGAGTTTAGAAAGAAGATAGATCACTTGAGCAATTAGAGTGAAACAATGACTATGCTTTAATCACCTAGGTGAAACCTCGACATAGGATATCTAGAATTGATATATCGATTTACATGTTGAGCCTAATAATTGTAGGTGAAACTAAAATATTAAATCTGATCAAAGTCAAGTGGATCAATAATCTTAGATAGTAACTTTAATTATTGAATTTTCTCACCACTTGCAATTTGGTTTGTTAATTAATTCTCACACAAAATTAATCAATCATCCTTTTTTATTTTCATAATTCATACACAAATTATTGGAATCACAAGTTCATGTGGATTCAACCCGGTACTCACCGAATTTACTACATGTTAACAGCCGTACACTTGCGCTGTTGTTACCGAGTTTTTGGCACCGTTGTCGGGGACTTGTCATTTTATGTTTGCATTATTTGTTTTATTTAACTTTTTATGTTTCAATAATTTTCAGGTAGTGCATGTCCATGACCTCTCGCGGTTTGGATTTGCTATTTGATCCGAAAATCAGAAGGACAGAATGTCGATACAAGAAAGATAAAAAAATGGCAGACCAAGCAGCAACTAAGCTGAAGCATTTAAGGACACAAAATGCGGACTTTGCCAGATGTATGGTAGAGTGTTGCGTGTTTGAGAGGTATATCTTTTAAGCTCCAAGTTATACCATTTATATTACCCTTTTCTCAAACCGTCCCCCAAGAGCAAGGATCACTCTAGTGTGTGAGTGTGAGTAAAAAGAGTGTCGAACCCAAGAGATAAGTGGTTTTGATTGTGTAAAAATGTGAATGTGCTAAGATTGCTAAGTGGGAGTGATAAAAAATAGTAAAGTGGATTTGGAGTGAAATCAAGTGTGTAAACCAAGAGTCAAAACAGACAGCAAGTAAAGTTTGATTGAAACAGTAAGCAATCACAAGTAAATAAGAGATTTGGGATGTAAACAATGACTAAAAGCTCTCCTCGGGTTTACATGTACTTTCAGGGGTCTATTATGAGCTTCATGCGTGTCTAGGGGTGAGTATCCAACATCATATCATTATCCTCTCGGGGTGATGATCACCATCTCATCTAAGGTGGTCGTAGACTCTCTTAGGGTCTAGGATGATCACCTTTGAGTAATTACAATGCTAAACTTTCACCACCGATAAACATCTATGGCTATCTCTAACTTATAGATAAAAAATCAACCAAACATTGGAGGTCTACGTTGATTGTATCCCTCTCGGGGATTCAATCCCTCTCGGGGATTCAATCAAACACCTAGGTGTGTGTGTGTGTGCTAGAGGGCTCTTCCAACACTAACCCTAACATGTTTGGAATTTCAGTACCTAGATCACTCTAAGCATGCTTACTCATAACTTTACCCCTAAGACAAGTAAATCCTAGGAGATAGATAAATCTACTCACTCATACTCATGCTGTAAAAAACACACAACAAGTGAAATCAACAAACATACAAATAATAACAAGAGGAAGGGAAGAGAAAACCACTATTAAAGTCTTCAAGCAATCCACATCCCAAATCTTCAAATCCAGCAAGTAGTAGGGCACACAACCCTAAGAGAGGAATAGAAAACTCTAAGTGTGCTTGCAATCCCGAAATGAGCATTAAATCTCCCTAAAACTTACCTAAAATGTCTATTTATACTAACTAAGGTCCCAAATTGCCCCTAGACATATTAGAGAACTTTTGGTATCTATTTAAGGGTATCAATGTCCCAAAAATGTGTTGGAATAGGCTTGAAATTGAGAAAGATTGAAACTGATTTGTTGCTAATTATGCTGTGCGCAACGCACAGTGCAACGTACAACCTCTCAAATCTTCTTCTTGGGCCAGCTCTGCTTCAAGACACGCACAACCAACGCTTACTTCTTGCATTCTTCAGCGCATAACCTCTTTAGCATTTGTGTGCTGGGCTGTAGCGCATAAGGTGGCGCATAGCTCACCGCACCTGGTGTCCTTCCAACGCTCTCTTCTTCTGCTTGAGTCTTCTTTGTGTGCTGGGGGTGTGGCACACACAGCAGGGCACAACCCAGTGCACAAGCCTTCTTCCTGGCACCTTTGGACAAGCTCTTCTCATTTTTAGCCCAAGAATCTTTCGTGCTTTCTCCACGTTGGTCCCACATCCTGAGGCCTCGATTCTCACGCATTTGCTCCAATTTCCTCTGCATTTTGGAATTATAAAACATTAAGCAATTCTGAGTAAAGTGCATCATAACTAAACATAATAAGCTCAAAGAAGTAGATTTCTTAACTCTAAACACCACAAAAGAGTGTATGTGTCTGAAACACAAATAGAGTTTGAGAAGAGACAAACTGAGAGGCAATGTCAAGATGTAGAGAGGGAGCGTGGACGGTAGGCCAAAAATCCTCCACCGCCAGTAAACAGGGCTATTAGAGATCACTTTCAGCCAATACTTACTAAGAATTATAATGACATTGCAAGGCCTTCTACGTAAGTAACATGTCGATTAATGTTTTTGTGCCATATTGTTATCCCACTCTTTTGTATATTGTATTTTAGTACTCTCTTTGTCTCTCACTTTTATTGTTACTTCAATTTCCAATCATTTTCTTAACTTAAATTAGTTTTATGAAGATTATGTTATGGACTTTTGAAAAAGTATATTTTTAGAAACTTCAAACATTAATTGACATATGCATGTAAATTACACAAAATTTTATATCAAAATGTTGAAGATTTTTTTTATATAAACTAGATTTTAAATAAAATGTATAATTTCCAATAAATTCAATGTCATTGTTGATCTTTTACATTACCTAAACAAATTAATATAGCTATTGGAGATTTTTTAAAATCATTATCACTTCTTAAATTTGTTTTGATAATTTTTTTCTATATAAAAAGTAAATTTAAATACAAATATTATATATTTTATACTTTTGTTTCATATTTGATAATTTCTTTTGATAATTTATACTCAATTTGTAATTAATATTAATGAATTGAAAGGGATATATGAAAAAATACACATGCGATAAAGAATAATGACTCAAAAATAAAATTATAAAGTTAGAGGGATGTTCAACACATTTTAGAAACCATAAGGGTCAATCTAAGCATTTTTACCACTAATTCCGTTAAGGTTTAACGGATATTAAGACGCGAGTATAGATTTGCAACGTACTCATACTTTAGAACCACATTTGCAATAATCTTTTGTTTAGGTATAGATTTGGAACACACGGTATAGTTCCGGTATATCTCGTGTAATTTACTCAAGTTACAAGGCCTTACCTATTGATGCGGTGATGGAGAGTGGATGATCACCAGTGCTATTTTCCAGGAGAAGGCGTCGTCAGTCGACGAACAGAGCAGAGAAGCAGCGAACAAAAAAGAGGGTTTGAGGATTCAATCGACGATTCTGGAGGAGGAAAGATAAGTTTTTTTTTTAGGACGCTTACTCCGGTCATACCTCTCGAGTTGCCGCAGTAAGCTTGTTGGGCTTGGGCCTTACTGTGGCAACACGCACAGTAGGCCGTAGTAAGGTCCAAATGCTGCCAATTAAAAACTTTTCACTTCTCACCTCTTTTTAATACAGTTTCGGGCCTAACGGGCCCACTTTAAAAACCTACAGTTGAACCCAAATTTTTTATTAAGTGCAAAATTAAATATATTATTAAGTGAAAAATTATCAATTAAATCCAATTTTTTTGAAGAATTTACATTTTAGTACTGAAGCTTTAAAAACTTGCAATTGAACCCAAATATTTGCAAATTGTTCAACATACATTAAACTTCCAAATTGTTGTCAAATTGAACCATACATTTAACTACATATCCACCGGATTATCATCATCGTCATCATCATCATCTTCCATAATGTTGTCCAACTGATCTACCTACTTGGGATCTGCATGATGATCCAATAATGAGGTACTCACATCAATGGCTGGGTGTATAGTTTCGCCAATTGTTGTTGACTCTTGTAACGGATTAGCTGTACCTTGTAAGGTAATCAACAATAGAGATTCAACCCAACCGAGTTTCATCATATTCCATAAAAGACTTAAATTGACTGACACTTAGAATTTGTGAAGAACACAATAACTTGAACAAGAAGCAACCTACTTAAAATGAAAGACAACTCCTAAACTTACGAATACATAAGCTAGATGTACAATTTAACATGTGTACTTAACATCCTAATCAATATTAATAACTATTAATCCTACATTGCTTCCCTTAAACTTGTTGCTTTGGCAGCTAGTTTACTTTCTTAATAGGTCCAACTCCAAGTCTTGCTCTCAGCTTTAAGAAAACATCTAGCTTCAAAGCCTTTGTCATGATATCTGCCACTTGATTGTTGCTGCAACAGTAATCCAATGTTATCACCCCATTCTTTGTGAGATTTCTAAGGAAATGAAACCTCACATCAATATGTTTTCTACATCCATGCATCACATGATTTTTAGACAACTTAATAGTGGAGGAAATGTCACAGTTGATCTTCAAAGTTTCTGACATAGTTGAGCCAAGTTCCCCCATAATTCTCTTCACCTAGATTTCTTGACATGCACATGAGGCAACAACCACAAATTCTGCCTCTGTAGTTGACAATGTCACAATTGGTTGCTTCCTAGAGCTCCATGAAAATGCACCAAAACTCATCATAAAACATATCCACTTGTTCTTGAATTCTCACTATCCAATCACAAGTTATGACTTAGTGATGATGTATAAAGACCATTATG
>JBBYHH010515164.1:818-11031 GCA_038382905.1 Daphne laureola
ATCATATGTGGGTAATTTGAGTAAGAGTTTACTTGTGATCAAAAGATACAAGTAACAAGAAAGTTCACCTATGTTAGTGTTGTTATATCTTGGAAGTGTCAAAGACAAGTGATTGCAGCTAAATCCACAATTCAAGGTGATAGCCTAGAATGAATGTGGAAAAGAAGCTGAATGGTGATGCCATTTCCTAAAGGACATTCCAAATATGTGAGATACATGTGAAGTGGTAAGCCTTGACATGTTCGTCAAAGGTATAATACCATCATACAACTACTCTCAATCTAAGTAATTATTCTGTTTGATTATGTTAATAAAAAAACAAAAAAGAAGAATATAATTTTATGGATCCATAAACCAAATGGTTAAATAGAGAGTATGTTGAAAAATTGATAAAAGGAATGAGGTTAAGCCTGTGGATGGAAAAATCTTATAGTGGATATCCAACCTAATTGATTAGAGATCCCAATATATAGGTTCAATGGGACAACCAAATTATAAGACTCAATGTGATCACTGTGGATGATAACCTCAAACTCATTCTTGTCATGAAACAGTAATGTGGATCAGGATAGCAATGTGTTTCTTTAATGATTTTTAAGTAAGTAATTAGGTTATTTAAGACTTAAGAAATCATTTATGTGAGAGAGAAGTGGAGCAGTTTCAAAGGAGAATTGACCATGCTCTATTCTTTAGAAACTCTTGCAGAACCAGGACGTGTTCATGGTCAAAATGAACAAAACCATGAGAATTGAAAAATGAGGAATGTTTCTTGTGTATAATATATGGGTTCTTTACACAAGAAAGCAAGACAGTTCAAGGACATCGCGTCTACTAGAGAGCTAGTAAAGCAAATATATTCTATAAAGAAAAGTTCAAAGGGTAACACCTACTTTTTCTATGTAGGATTCACTTGATGAACACCACCATATAATCAAAATGAAAATAGTTTTTCATTCATGTGGAGGATTGTTGAAAATATTTTATGGAAATTAAATGGTAGAAAATATGAATGAAAAATATATTTATTTTCTACCATAAATTTGGAGGTTTTATCACCATTAGTATGGTGATTTATAGATCATTAGTAGGGTGGTATCAAGGCCATTAGTGTTAGGGTCAATAGCTAGCATTATGTTGCATTTAGGTGCCCTAATGGTTAGACCTCTCCTAAACACTATAAAAAGACACCTCTACCATGTATATTTTCCATCCCTTTGTACATTATTCTTGCAAAATATTTCTCTATCTCTTCTTGCAAATCCTTCTTACATTTGGTTTTGTGGTGTTTCGTCAGTCATGTTTTCAAGTTCACCGGTGAGAGAAGTTTGGTGCAACTTCACTTCACGTATTCCGTTGTATCCTGGTAGATAGGCGCCCGCCAAACCTCGAGCACCTGTACCGGAGGGGGCGAATATGTTTTAAGGAGATCGTGTGAAACACAAGTCTCGGAACTCCGTCGAAATTCGGTTTTATATTTTAAATCTTCGTTTAATTAGAATTAATATTATCATTCATTCTATAATTTTTGTTAAAAACTATAGAGTTGGAATTAATTTTTTCTAATTCTTTGAATTATTATATATTATTCCTTCTGTCCCTAAATAAATGGTGCGTATTCCTTTTTTGAATGTCCCTAAAAAATTGGTGCATTTCCCTTTTTAGGCACTTTAGTTGAGTTGTTTTACCGAAATATCTCTAACATTCCATCATCTATTATTCTAATTTTTTACCAAAATTATTTTGGGAGGGGATAAGTGCTAATGATGAAGTATTTTTTACCAAAAAAAATTATTCCCTCCATTTCTTCATTTGAGTGTCAAAAGAAATGCACAATTTATTTAGGGACGAATAGAATATATAAATTCTTGGAATTGAATTTTGACTATAAAAAGTACATTGAAACTTATTCGTTTATGTATTTATGTTTATATTGATTTATCGTTATCACCAATATCTCCCTATTAATTTTATTAGATATTTTGTATAACACCTTTGTCTTTATAAATTCTGAATCCACGTAATGTTTTCATAGAATATGAGATTTGCTAAAACGTCGTTTTATTCATGTAGCAACCTGCATTGTTTACGTGTGAAGGCGCTTTGAAACTTGTCGCATATGTTTCCTCCAGATCATTGATTTGCATGAGTATTCTGGTCCATTCAACTACACCTCAGCAAAAAAATGGGCCATGAAGTTTTACTTATATAGCAACATATACTCTCATGTCATTTGCTTATATTATAAGAACATAATAATTAACAACCCATGAAGAACATTATAAAGCACAAATTCAAATCAGTTCTGATCCATAAAGCGCTTTACAACCCATGAAGAACATTATAAAACACAAATTCAAATCAATTCTGATCCATAAAGCGCTTTATAATCACCATGGCTTGCTTGGTAACATCTGAGTTAGGATCATCTGTTAAGAAGCCATGTGGTGCCTCTTCAAACTTCACATACTCAACTTGTTTACCCCATCTCTTTAGCCTTTGTGCATAGTCCTCTATTCTATCCTTCAGAATGTCTCTGCCACCAACCAAAACTAGAATAGGATCCAATGCCAAGTGCTCCAGCTTGGGACTCTTGGGCCCAAATGGATTCACAAGAGGGTAGTCCCGTGTCTCTCCAATTGGTACTGCCAGCCTCCAACACCTGAAGAAATAAATAATTTTAATTTAGAGAATATTGTAAATTTGAGAAAGATTTCCTATTTTTTTCTTCATTTCATATTTTGAATAATGAGATGGAAAAACTGTTAACCAGAATGCTTAAAATTCTCTAAAAATAAGAATATCAAAAAAATGGAGAAACTATTAAAAATACTCTTAAAACTTGTGAATCATTAAGAGCCGAACCTCTAAAACTCATGCTCAAGTTCAAACTAACATACGATTTTCAGCTCCGGCTCAACTTGTCAAGCTTGACTCATAGATAGGTCGTGTTCTACATCAAAATTCCATTAACAAACAATTAAATCAAACATTTCCCTCAACTTTTCTCTCTCACAAGTATTAGATTAAATTTCAAAATATCCAACTTTTCTCAATTTTCTTATGGTGGCGAACACACTCATAACCTTATTTGAGATTGAACTGGAACTGACTAGAGAGCGGCAATTTGTTACACCCCTAGTGCTCTAACATTGTTTCTTACTATTAGTGCATAAGATCATTTACTCAGTTATCTAATTAACTGCTAATTAACCTAATTAAAATTTATTATTAGTGCATAAGGCACCGAAATTCAACATTTACCTAATTAACCTCAAAATGAAATGGATAATATTTATCTTTAATTTGGGTTGGAGGAAAGTCCTCCGTATACGTGACATAATATTATTGGTTAATACACTCATTATTTATTACGGGCAGTTATTATTTACCTGTAATTATTAATTGTGATATACACCACACGTATATAGTTTGGAGCACTTTTCTTGAATCTGCCCGGGGTAGTAGGAGGAAAATATTTTCCAAATGAAATTTATGATCAGTATATATTAAAGGGAGGGAAATAAAAAAAAACTTACTTGTCAGTACTCTCCAATGTAAGAACTGCATCATGATCAGGTGCCTCAATCTCAGACTTTCTTCATCATCCCACCAAAGAAGGGATACAAAAGCACGTAACCCCTGACTCGAACCGGATCCAAACCGGTCGAACCAGCCCCGATCTGAACCGCCAAATTATGAGCAATATTCCCACCGGCCGAGTCACCCGATACAAAAACCCGCCGGAAGTCACCGATCTCCGACAGCCAGGGATCTCCGTCAGCCACGGCCTGAGCCTGCAGCCACTTCAGAGTCGTGTAACCATCCTCAACGCCGGAAGGGAGCCGCTTCTCTGGCGCCAGCCGGTAATCCGCCGCGACGACCACCGCGTGCAGCGTGGACACGAGCCGGAGGCTGAAGTTGTGGAAGTAGGGCCACTTGCATGAACCGATACATAAGCCGCCGCCGTGGAAGTAGAGTAATATTGGGAGCTTTCCGGAATCTGCAGTGGCCGGTTTGTAGATCCGGAGCGGGATGGCTGGGCCGGAAATAACGGCGTCTTTCCAGTGGACGGAGCCGTCATCTTGGGCCGGGTTGGCTGGTCCGTGGTCGGAGCTGCGCCAGATGGAGCCGTCACTGTAGAGGCGAACGTAGCTTTCGATTTCATCGACTAAACCAGGGGAGGAGGTTGAAGAAGAAGCAACAATAGCCGCCATAACTCTGCAAACCCAAGGAAACAAAAAAACCCCAGAAGAAACTAAACCAATAGTAGCCGCCATGGCTGACTAGCTGGGCACTGCAGGTGCTTGATGACAAAATTACTCCCTCCCTATCACAAAAATTATAATATTTATTTATTATTTTCATTATATTTAATTTATAATTTATTTTTATAAAATTATAAATATGTAAAATTAAATAATTAATATATTTCTATCATTCATAATCTAATCTTTTTATATATATATATATTTTTTTTTTTTTTTTTCACTTTATGTTAGTTAAATTTTGAGTTAAACATTATAACTTGAAACAGTAAAAGAAATGTTACAATTTTTGTGGAACGGAAGGAATAGTACTTCTCGCTAAATTTGTTACTTCTTTTATCCTTTTTAATAGTTACGTTTTTAGTATCTAATCTATTACTCATTCGTCTTTTTTTAATAATTACGTTTCTTTTTTAACATCTACTCTATTATTTATTTTCTTTAATATTTTATTATATAAAGTTAAGTAAGTTATATACATAAAATATAGATCAATAAATCTAGTTTTTAAAAATATATATTTTTTCATTTTTTGAGTAAATTCTTTCAAGTAAAAAAATTGAGTCAAATAAAATTAAAAAATTAAACGTAACAATTAAATAGGGACGGAGAGAGTATTTGTTTTCTTCTACATTTTATTATATAAAGTTAAGTAAGTTATACTATATATAAGATAGATCAACGAGTCTAGTTTATAAAAATATTTTTTTAAAATTTTTTGAGCAAATTCTTTCAAATTAAAAAATTGAGTCAAATAAAATTTAAAAGTCAAACGTAACAATTAAATAGGGACAGATGGAATAAAAGAATTTAAAAATATATACTCCCTCTCTTCCTATATAAATGATGCATTTCTTTTATCAGTCAAATTAAGAAATGAAGGGAAGGAAAAAAATTGATCAAAAATACCCTCATCATTAGCAGTCACCCCCTCCCAAAATAGTTTTGCTAAAAATTTTAAGTAAAAGATGAAGGGATAGATATTATGGATATTTGAGTAAAATAATTTGACTAAACTTTTTAAAAAGAGAAATACACTAATTTTTTAGGGGTATCCGAAAAATGAATATACATAATTTATTTAGAAACAGATAAAATATTTAGTAACTAAACACATCATTTAATATATGTATATTAATTATTTTACATTATATATCAACATATTGAAAAAAATACCGATACTTGGTGCTAAAGGATAAAATATTCACTAATTAAGGTGGGACGCTTAACAATAAGGGCACGTTTTGTTGTCAGGATAAGAATTTGTGAGATTTGATAATTAAAATGAGAAAAGATACGATAATTTAGGATGAAAAAAGATGGATGATTTCAATATTTATCTATCGTCTGGATGAAAAAAAGGATGAAAACACATTCTGATGCTACAGGCTACAACTGCTCACATCTACAAAAATCAAAATGCCTATCACGAGGTCCACAACCATCCCAACACGAACAATTCTGAATCAAAATTTTGCAGTAATTGAAGAACTTGACTTTTGTGAATGTTAGAAGAAAGAATGGAGAAGTTCATGTCATATAAAATGAACAAAAAATCCTGGTGTTTGATAAAATACGAACATCAATTGAAGTAGAAAGTGATTATGATAATATCCTTGAATTTGATAGTTTCTAATAGCTAACAGAGATGGAATTGATGCTACGTAAGGTGGGTTTGTTGCTTGTCTTGGTGTTGTACCTCTCTGGGTAAGAGCTTGTCAGAAGCTCTCGTGGAAGAAGTAAAAGACCAGACCCAACTCGTACTTCTACCATTGCCAGCGGAAGAAGAAGAGACCCAGCAAGGAGAAGAAAGCCAGACAGTGAATGAACCAAAAATCAAACCCCATCTTACCTTGTTGTCGTCTTTAATGGCGATGGAATGGGAAGAGGCAAATATTTTGGGTTCGGCTTGCATCTGCGATTCAACTCTCTGCAGCGTGCAGTAACCGATCTAGTCAAGATTCTCTCGTTGAAGTCATCAGAGAAGCTCCAGCTGCCGTCGTAACTGCATGTTATGGATCTCAATACTTTGCTTTCCAATGATGAAATAAAGGCCTTATTGCTGCCCATCTCTGCAAACAAAATGCTACCCATCTCCGTCGTGGACCACGCATTGCAGCCAGATCTAAACCGTCATCATCCTCAGGCGAAGAACCTGTGTCGGTGCCTGGAGGCAAGTGTGTTGAGAGATAACGACGACCATGGTTGCTCACTTGGTTGCCTAAAGGAGCACATCCCTGTCCCGTGCTTCTTATACATCGATTAGGGAGGGATACGAAAACCCCTCTTTTGCGGGATTAATTTGGTTGGTAGGATAACATTCATCCCATTCCTTTGTGTGCACCAAATAAGGGATAAAGTAGGGAATCGGGATAAAAAACATCCTATCCTTCCTAAACCCTGCAACCAAACATACCCTAAATGGAGTTGTTGGTGAAAGTTTGACCGAATGGATTGAAACAGGAAGCTGAGATGGCCTTGTTTTGAGATACAATTGATTTTTGCGGGCTAGAGGATATGGGTTAATAGGGGCCGGATTTTACGTGGGCAAGTACGAGGGCTGGTGGAGTGCATGTGAGATGCCAGTTATACAGGATGTTGGCGGACTAGCAGTGGCAAAAACTATTTTTGGGGTCAAAAGTGGTAGTAAGAAATGGATCTTTGTCTCATCATTGTGCGCTGATTCACTATAAGAAGAGAGTCTTGGTTGGTTTTGGAGAATGACTATTCACGTTTGTTTTTTTTTTTTTGAAAGGCAATCTCAAAGAGATATATTAGAAAGAGTGATGTAGCTTTGCCTCCAAGAAGGAGACATGAGCCACAAAATAGAAGTTCATACAGAAAAATAAGAAGGAAAAGAAGAACAGAGGGGAGTTAAGTGATTCCTAACACTTCAATTGGGTTAATAATCCATTCAGACCAGGAGAATTTCATCTTGGAGAACCTGTTTGAGATCCAAAGGAACGAAAGAAGTTGCACATCCGAGACTGTCGAACTTGCTCTAGAGTCTAGAGAGAATATTTCAGTGTTCCTTCTTGTCCAAAGAGACCAAACAGTAATGCATCTGATTGCCCACCACCTTTTTTGTTTAGAAGCGGAGAGCCAACGTATATTGCAGATTGGAGAGAGAAGGTCTTCCCAGCTGATGGAAAAGAAGGAGCCCATTTGACACCATTGGAAGATCTTGGGCCAAAGGGCAAAATCAGCTAAGCAAGATGATATAACATGAGGAAATTGTTCAAATTGACAGCTGCAGGAGTGGCAAGCCAAGCTATCAAGGTGGACTCCACGTCTTGCAAGTTGAACTTTAGAAGGGAGACAGTCCAGGCTTGCATGCCATGAGAAAATGTTGATCTTGATTGGGATCCAAGAATTCCATGGAGTGGATGGATGGACAATAGTGACTTTGATCACTACCGGTTGGATGACTTTGGAAAGTGATGCAACTGAGAAAACATCTGATTTGTCACCAAGTCACCGCTAGGAGTTCGGAACACCTGTAGGAATGGAACAGTTCTCTAACAGGGTTGTGAGATTAGCAAGTTCAGAAGAAGGTCTACCTATAGGCTCCCTTTTTCAATTCCAGACCCACCTCCCAATCCCCTCCCGCCATTCCCCTCTATCTGAAATAAGACACCCCTCATCTGAATCTAGCATAGCTAACATAGGGAATTTTTCCTTCAGACACGAATCTCCTACCAAAAAATCCTTCCAAAAACTAATACTTGCACCATCGCCCAACTTTCTACCGAAACTCTTAGCTAAATTGTAATTTTTCTTCACCAGGTCCCGACCTATTGTAAGGATCCCCCCCAAACTCCACCTGGATTGACACGAGGAGGATTAATTAAACCGCCCCCTCACTATTAATTGACTTGATGACTTTTACCCAGAATGACTTTTTCTCCATTCTAAACCACCACCACCATTTACCTAAGAGAGATTTATTTTTTGCAACTAAGCTTCCCACATTTAGACCTCCCTTTTCCCTTTCCCCCAGAATTCTATCCCATGAGATCCAAAGAATTTTCTTTTTCCCAGTGTTTCCCCCCCAAAAGAAATTTAAGCAAAAACTCTCAAGGGTTTTAATGACCTTTCCAGGAGCACGTAACACAGAGAAGTAGTACAAGGGAAGGCTTCCCAGGATGGATTTCAACACAGTTAAGCGGCCTCCAATTGAGATGTTGTTGCATTTCCAAGTACTCATTTTTTTCTTGAATTTATCTGAGACTATCTTCCAAGAATCAACTTTTTGCATGCTTGTACCCACTGATAATCCCAAGTATGCGAAAGGTAATTGCCCTGCCTACATGGTTGACACATCCTGATCTGGGGCGGAGGTGGCACGATTGTGGACAAATGAAGATGAAGAATTAAGAGGAAATGTCTTGGTAGTTCGACGCATAAAGGTTATAGAACAGGGGCGGATCTAGAAAAAAATTGTTGTGGGGGAAAATTTGAACTATATAAAAATCTTAAGTGGAGAGATTATAAGGGTTTAAGTGTTTAGTTTTTAAGTTAAGGAGGTGAGAGTAATTTCAGTATAGTATATATAAGGATATGTGTGTAATAAGTTCTTAGTATTAATTGTATGGGGGTAAATTGTAAAGGTAGGGTTCAAACTTGTTCTGAATATACATATATACCTTAAAATTTAGAGAAGTTCAATAGGGCCAGTTGCCCTCACTGCCCTCATGCTAGGTCTGCCCCTAGTATACAGGCAGGCTTGCACAAGTGGAAAAGGGAGGTTTTTGGCTTCATTGATGAGAAGAGGAAGAAAAATAATTTTAAGCTGGAGAGAGTCTCCAAGCTTAGGTCGATGTGATAGTTATGATCAGATGAGGGCTTTAAAGGAAGATATAGCAGAGTTGGAGACAAGAAAGGAGTTGATGTGGAAGCAATGATCTAGATTTGATTGGCTCCATGCGGGCGATGATAACACCAAAAATTTTCACTCGTTTGCTTCCACTCGCATCATAAAAATTAGATTGTCAGGATTCAAGATGAGTCTGGACTCTGGGTGGAGGAGGAGGATTGCGGCGGTTATGCATTGTTACAGTCACCCCTAGAAAATGGTTAATTTCTGAGAAGAATTGTCGTCGGGCGAAAATCTGCTATTCCCATGACTCAATTTTAAACGTGCAAGAACACATTTTCTAATGATTCTCGTGTCCCGAGAATGCATTTGCGGTTTATTCAATGGGATTGCACACTTTTAAGATGGTACGTGAGTCCCGGACGATTTTGACAAAATTTGGCCCCGGAGGACAACATTATCATTTTGGAAAATTGGATGAGAAATGACACTTTAGTTGTTTCCCTATGGCTGATGATTTATGGGATGAATTAGAGCACATGTGGTTGACATTTGGTTGGTAGGGAGAAATGATTATTAGTTAGAGTGAGAGATAAACCTGTGATGATGAAATGGTAACTTGTGAACTTAACCTTACTCCTTTCATCTTCAAGTCTTAACTAAGCTACCATCCTCTCTCTCTCAGCCCATTGAATCCGATTCAGTCCCCTTTTCCCAGCCCCAACCTCATTTTAACCCAGCCCCATCCCATTTACACTCCCACATTCCATTTCTTACAAATTAACAAAAATTCTATCTCACTTTCCCTCTCACAACCGGCGCTTCCATCACCATTTTGACCCAGATCTAGCTCCCATATGCTCTTGAGTTCTTCATTAACTATCTTCATCAATATCTTAGCTACAACTTTGTAGAAGGATCCAGGGGCAAAGGAGACCAATAAGGTGCCCAAATTGCCCCTTGAAACCGACGGGTTCTGTGTTTCCAGTAAGGATTTTCAAGGTGTTTCAAGCTTTGTTCTTGAGGTGTTCATCAAGTTCATCCTCAAATTCATCCTTAATTACCCCTAGATCCTCATGAGTCCAAGGTTAGTGACTTAATCAAGTTTGTTCATACTTAATTAGGTGATTAA
>JBBYHH010515386.1:0-11030 GCA_038382905.1 Daphne laureola
TAAGTAAAAATAGAATTAGATGTTAATTTAGTATGTATGTGGCGACTGAAATTAATTTTGAAATCAAATATGTTAAAGTTATAAAAATTAAGATGAAATTTTTTAAAAATATTTGAAAGTACCGACAAACCATCTGTCGGTAAGTTTGATATTGACAGACAGTATGTCGGTACATTTGATTAATTATTTAATTTTTAAAAGAATACTGGGAAGAAATTGCAAGAGTTTCCAATGACTGAACTTACGTCATAAATAATAAACAGGGTTAGTGACTAAAATTAAGATGAAAATTTTAAAAAATATTTGAAAGTACCGACAGATCATCTGTCGGTAAGTTTGATACCGACAGACCGTCTATCGATAAGTTTGATTAATTATTTAATTTTTAAAAGAATAATGGGAAGAAATTGCAAGCGTTTCCAATGATTGAACTTACTTCGTAAATAATAAGAAGAGTTAGTGACTAAAATTAAGATAAAATTTTTTTAAAAAAAAATTGAAAGTATCGACAGACCGTCTATCGGTAAGTTTGATACCGACAGACGGTCTGTCGGTAAGTTTAATTAATTATTTAATTTTTAAAATAAAACTGGGAAGAAATTGCAAGAGTTTCCAATGATTGAACTTACTTCGTAAATAATAAAAAGGGTTAGTGACTAAAATTAAGATGAAATTTTTTAAAAATATTTGAAAGTACCGACAGACCGTCTGTCGGTAAGTTTGATTAATTATTTATTTCTTAAAAGAATACAGGGAAGAAATTGCAAGAGTTTCCAATGATTGAACTTGCTTCGTAAATAATAAGAAGGGTTAGTGACTTACATTAAGATGAAAATTTTAAAAAAATATTTGAAAGTACCGAAAGACCGTCTGTCAGTAATTTTTATACCGACAGATCATCCGTTGGTAAGTTTGATTAATTATTTAATTTTTAAAAGAATACTAGGAAGAAATTGCAAGAGTTTCGAATGATTGAACTTACTTCGTAAATAATAAGAAGGGTTAGTAACTAAAATTAAGATGAAAATTTAAAAAAATATTTGAAAGTACCGACAGACCGTCTCTCGGTAAGTTTGATACTGATTGACCGTCTCCCGGTAAGTTTGATTAATTATTTAATTTTTAAAAGAATACTAGAAATAAATTGCAAGAGTTTCCAATGATTGAACTTACTTCATAAATAATAAGAAGGGTTAGTGACTAAAATTAATATGAAAATTTTAAACAATATTTGAAATTATCGACAGACCGTCTGTCGGTAAGTTTGATTAACTATTTAATTTTAAAAAAAATATTGGGAATAAATTGTAAGAGTTTTCAATGATTGAACTTACTTCATAAATAATAAGAAGGGTTACTGACTAAAATGTCAATATTTAAAGTTAAAAACATAATTAAGTGACAAAACTGTCAAGATAAAAAGAAGAAGGGTTGGGATGAAAATATGAATGTAGATTTGGTTTATTTGTAAAATATGAATGAAAAAATGCAATCTTAATAAATTTATAAAAATAATATAATTATTGAAAAATAAGTATATGCAAAAAGTAAGATTCATTGTATAATATCAGTTATACAATATTAATAAAAAAACATTTAAAAAAAATTAAGCCACCGAAAAAACATCTGTCAGTGGGCCTGGGCTCTGACAGATCGTCTGTCGGTGGGCTTGGGCCCTGATACAACGTATGTCGGTATGTTAATTTTCATATTTGTTTAATTTTGTTTCTTATATAATAACGATTGTATCAGCGCTCCAACGGTTACTTGTTTGCCTCAAATTGGCAAGGTCTGCGGTTTGAGCAGCTGTGCTCGCCAAGGTGTTCCATTTTTGGTATTTTTCTAAATTTCGCAGTCATGATATGTGGCACTCACCGACAAGCCGTCTGTCGGTGCAGTCTATCGATGCGGTGTTTTAAAACCAGAACCATCGGGCTCAGCCAACTTTTACAGAACATAATGAAAATTTTGATGAAAAGCTCCCTAAACTTCTCTAGCTCATTTCTCACTCATTTGGTGTCCGTTTTTGATAAATTTGGTGTCAATATGTGTTATTGGGTTGTTTGTGAACATGTTTAATACTTGAAGTTAAGTTGAAATCATCATGGATGATGGGGTAGGGTTTTGGCCGAAAGTTTAAGGGAGGAAAGAATAATTATGTTCTTTGTTTAAATATTGAAGTATGTTGATTATGTGTTGATTTGAAGCTTGTGAGAAGTGTTAAAAAGTTGAACAAACATCTTGGGTGATTTTTGTCAAATGGACGAAAGTTAGGGGGGAAATGATGAATATTTTCTTTGTTAATGTGTGAAGTTATGTTGGAATAATGTTGTTAAGATCACTTCAGGAAGTGGGTGAAAATTTGAAGAGGAAAAACATTTTTGGTAAAAAAATGTTAGAGTTGGCCGAATTGTACAAGTTGGAAGAAGTTGGGTGTTAGTGAAATTAATCATGAATTTGGGTGAAAAATGATTAATTTTGGTGAAAATGAGCTAAGATTGGTAATTTAGGAAGATTTGTCTCTTTTTAAAAGTTAGGGACCAAAATATAAATTTTGGTAAAGTTTAAGTGTTGAGAGGTAATTAGTGACAAATAAACTGGAAAAGAACTTTTTGAAGCTAAGTGTGAAAATGGTGTGATTTTGTCACTTATTAAAGTTTTGGGGTAAAATGCACCTTTTGGAAAAGATTGGGTTCTAAGTTGCTAATTGTTAGTAATTGGAGTGACAATTGACTTGTATGAAGTTAAGTAAGAAATTAGTGAAAGTTTAGTGAATTTGGTCACTTTATGGAAATTTGGGCCAAACTATAAATTTGGATGAAGTTTAAGGACTTGGTGTGTAATTACTGGTAAAAGAAGTAAAATTAAGCTTCTTTAAGATTAAGTGTGAAATTGGTTGCATTTAAGTGATTTTTAACACTTTATGCAAAATTGGATAAAATTGCACTTTTTGACAAAGTATATGGACTTTATTGATAATTATTGCTAATTAATGATTATGTGATGCTTAAGTGGTAGTTTGAAAAAACTACAAGTGGTTTGACCACTTTAAGCATAGTTTGACTGATTTGGTCAACTGGTTGATTTTTGGTCAATTGGTTGACTTTTGGTCAACAGTTTGACTATATGTGTTAGATAAGGGAGAATTGTTAGATTCAAAACCTTATGAGCTGTATTGTCTAGTGTGATAGCTTCTGGCGAAGGACTGCAGAAGTTCAACTGGAATTTAGACGGATTGGATCGATTGTTACGTAAGGGACTTAACTTTCTTAATATGCGTTATGGTTTTTCCTTAAGCATATTAGGCTAGTTAAGGGCTAGTACTCCGGCCGAGGGTGGGGCTCAGTGACTCTCGGGGCTAGTTCTATGGTAAGATTAGCAGTTTACAGGTTTTCTTTATAGCTCAGGATTATTTCCCTATCGAGCATTGATCGACTGGTTGATTATAATATATCGATTAACTTCGACTGTTATTTTCTGCTACACTGATTATGTATGGATCGACTATATGATATGACAGTTTGTTATTTCGGGGAACGTATGCCCCACGCTGGTACCATGCGTTCTTACCACGTGTGTTTGTGGGCTTGGAGCCGTCGGGAGACCCTTTGTGTTTGTGGGCTTTAGAAGCCGTCAGGGGGTGTCGTTATCATGAACCCTATGTGTTTGGGGGCTTTAAGCCGCTAGGGACGTCTTATCTTATCGGATTGTGTGTTATGAGCCGTCGACTCGGGACGTGTTCACTAAAGTCCAACGGGACTAGTGTATTGCATATCATAACATTGCATATATTTACCATATGATTTTAGGTTGCATAAACTGCTTAGTACATTCCACGCTAACCCTTTTATGCAAGTGGTTTTAAAAATAAAACCCGTTAATCTTACCTAACTGCTTACTGAGTACCTTTCGAGGACTCACCCCAAATACAATAATATTTCAGGATCGTTTGGAAAATGACCCGCGGACTAGCTCCGCTTGGTCGTGAGTGACTTTTGTACTTAAGGTACATAAGTATTGATTGATTGATTTCTGAGTGCGATTAAGGGTGTAGTCTCGATAGAGATGCTATGGGTGATATTTAAGTAAATGGGTGAGCACACTTAATGGATTGACTAATGGTTAACTTCAATGTTTGTGTTTTAGCAGCAGCAGCAGTGCTGAGAAGTGATAGTCGGTTGTTGATCCCGACTTCACCGATATAGTAGGTATTCCTAAATGGCAAACTCCGGCTCTGTAGTAGTAGCATCATGCATAATAATTAGATAGAAATTATGACAGTCTGTATAATTATCCGAGGATCTCTCGCCCAATGAAGTGGGTGGGCCTTCTCTATGTTGTATTCGCGTTGAGCGGAGCTCAACCTATATCTCGGTAGATACGCGATTTATCATAAAATCACTAACGTGTTTTGGGTGCAGGTTTTAGGGTTGATTAGGACGCCTTAAAACTTATAAACATGTTAGAAAGTAAAACTTAAGGAAAGTTTTTAAAAGATCGGGTTTTGGGTTCACTACACCTTAGAAACCTCCGTTCTGATCGATGTCACCCGTCATCGCCCGCTTCCCCGATGACTGCTTCAAGCGCACAAAGACGCTTCCGCCGCGCAACCGGTAACGGGAACGGGGGGTGGTGGTGACAACTTGGTATCAGAAAAAAAGGTTTATGGTAAGTGTGTTTAGGCAGGTAAACCCCATTCTACCGATCATTCTATGGTAGTTTAGTTAAAGATTAGATACCTTTTTACGAACACTATCTTAGGGTGGAAGATAGGGCAGGGCAACTAGTTTAAACATATTTATCATAATCTGAGGCTTAGGATAGTGTGGTAAAACGTAAATCACGCCAGATAGTTCCATGAAGGATATGGACATCTGAATCTAGAATTAGATTTATGGATAGATAATGAAGAAACGCTAAACATGCTTTTCTGTTTAGGAAGTTTGCATTGCATCTAATTTACAGAGCCATTAGAAACTTTGTTGCTGCTTTAGTTTGAAGTTAATCATTATGTTGTGCTCTTTCTTATGTGAATTTCAGATCATGGTGAATACTCATCAGCATCGAGTTTTACACCCTGAGATCGGTGCTACGGATCCACCTCCTACCGATAACCCAGAAAGGAGACAGCAATGACCGAACAAACCACAACCCAACCGCCCACCACAGCAGCCTAATACGGCTGACCTACTACAACTGTTAGGACATATATGTTCAGTCTTGAATGATATCTGGGGAGAACTAGTGTAGGATAATCTGGTTGTGCAGGTTGACCCACAGGGTCAGGGTAGTGATGGTGATGGTTCTGATGATCCGACCACAGTGATGACACATTCTGACACCAACACTGCTACCACCACCACGTGTACCAACTCCCAGGACTACTATAGAGATTAGAGTTCCGAGGAGGAACAACTTGAGTGTTGGATACCCCTTCGCGCATAGAGGGTGAGATCGGACGGTAGATCCGGCCACTCCGTGCATGACTTTTATAGAGATTAGGAGATTGACGGTCTGACCGTCATCACCGAGATAGGGATGGAGACGACTCTGAGATTTATCGCAGGGCCTGGAGACCCCGAGTAGAGCAAGTTACAAGTTTTGATGGGATCACCCTGATGGAGCGCTTTCAGTGACTCAACCCCCCGAGGTTCACTGGTAAAGGAAATGCCGAGGTGAAAGAGTGATGGTTTAGCGATATAGATCATTTGTTGGTGAGGCTAGGCCTCCCGACTAAGAAGATGGTCTCAGTGGCCACCTTCAACCTCCGTGGCCGAGCTTACCATTGGTGGGAAGGGATAGTCAGTACTAGGAACGCACAGTACAGTCGGAGAGGACAGAGAAATCCTGGCATGAGGTGGGAGGAGTTCTCCCGCCTGTTCCATGAGCGATGGGTAGGATATGAAGTTCGGGATCGCTGACAGATAGAGTTTGACACTCTGACACAGGGTACCATGTCGATCACAGATTACGAGCATGAGTTCGACACACTCATGAGATATGTTCCTCAGTACGATGCGATAGAGACGGAGAAGGCCAAAATATTCATTCGAGGCCTGCATCCAGAGAACAGGAAGTACGTAGTACCCTTGCATATCACATCTTACTATGATGCTATCCAGACAGCCTCTCTGATTGAGATGGAGGAGGAAGATAACAGAGTTGCACCTTCCCGACCTTAGAGTGGCGGGAAAGGTCCAGGACAACAGGGATCGAGTAACGGCGCTGGTGGACCAGACTCGAGTGGTAAAGGTGAGGGTACGGCTAGGACAGTACCATATTGCCAGGCTTGTGGCAAGCATCAGCCCGGTCGGGCATGCTACTACCAGTCAGGCCAGTGCCTTAAATGTGGCTCTACGGAGCATTGTATTAGAGACTGCCATTTGACGCTGGGGCAAAGCATCGGAGGACAACCGTAGTTTCAGCCAAGGGGCCAACCTAATATACTCCTAGGGCGCCGTATAGCTCAGGGTGGTCTGAGACCTCCGCAGCCTAGACCACAGATCTAGCCACCTCCACCAGTAGGACGAGTGTTTCGGATATCCCAGGGTGAGAGATCACAGTGGGGAGCGTTAGCAAGTACACTAATTATGAAAAGTATTCCCGTACTTGCACTTTTTGATACGGGAGCATCTATATCGATAGTTTCGCAGAGATGATTACAACTACCTATAGTTTATTTACCTGATGTGTATATAGTACGTACTGCCGGAAGTTAGTACTTATTTTTTAAAGAAATTGAGCGAGAATGTATGTTAACTGTTGCTAGTCAACAGATTCCCTCCGATTTGTTGGTGTTGGATACACCTAGGTACAATGTGATTCTTTTCATGAATTAGTTGACGAAGAACTCCATTCATATTGACTGTGCCAAGTGTCATGTCCTACTTTCTGGAGAGGCAGTACCACTTATCGCCCCGCCTGACACCGAGATAGTCAAGCAGAGCATGCAGCTGATCATTATGGACCAGATGTCGGTTATCGACGAATAAGAGACCGAGAAAGGTTTGATGGATCGTTACCCGAGGAGTATCAGCACCTTAGGATAGTCTTGGAGGACCAAGAGTCCTAAGGGGGGGGTAGAATGTTACAGTCACCTCGGATGTATAATTATTTTAGATAATTATTTGCCCGGAGATCAGATTGTAATTTTCCGAGACACTGTGAATTACATGTAATGGACATGTTTTTTGATGATTTAAGTGTCCTGAGGATTAATTTTAGGTTGTTTCCATGGGATTTGACACTTTTAAGATGGTACGTGAGTCCCGGGTGATTTTGGAAAAAAATGGTTTCGGAGGGTAAAATAGTCATTTTGGAAAAGTGGATGGAAAAGGGTATTTCGGTCATTTCACAAGGGCTGCCGATTTTGACAAGTTATGTGACTTATTTTGGTTGGTTGGATGTTATAATTGTGGAGTAACAGTGTAAGACTTAAATAAATCATTGCATTTGGAGTGAGAATATGTATTTTATCCATATGATATCATTACACCAACCTTATCCCTCCCTTTCCCTTATGCAAACCGGCCACACCATTTCCATTCTACCTAAAATATTTCTCCATCTTCTTCATCTTGCTCTTGCTTGCTCTTGAGCAAAATACCATCAACCTTAATCTAAACTTCAAAAATCAAAGAAGAAAAGGTGTGTTCTTGATATCATCTCTTCAAGGAAGTGAGCTTGGAAGTTGGAAAGTATTTCATCTCCCACTTTTCCCATCTTGGCCGAATTCTACAAGGAGTTTTTAGGAGAGGATTTGTCAACATTTCCTCAAGATAAACTCAAGGTGAGCTCTTTTAAAGGTTGTTTGAAAGAGAAACTAAGAATGTAAATTGTTTGAGCTCATCTCCTCCATTTTTCTTTTAGGGCCGAATTTAACAAGAGATTTTTGGAAAAATCTCTACAATGATTTCTTGGAAATTACTTAAGGTAAGCATGTTTATGAAGTTATTATGGAGTAGTATAATGAATTACTACATGTTTCCATGAAGATTGGATGATTTAATGAATTTATATTCATGATGTTCTTGAGTGTTCATGTTCAAAGCATGTTGGAAATTTTAAATGATGGTTGATTCATGTTCTTGGGTGAAGTTGGAGCATGTTTAATACTTGGAACTAAGCTTGAATCATCTTGGAAGCATGAGTTGTGCTTTGGCCAAATTGTTGGATTTTTGAAGAAAATATTGATTTTGTTTGAAGTGAGTGTTAATATGTGTTCTTGGGTTGTTTTTGAACATGTTTAGTACTTGAAATTAAGTTGAAATCATCATGGATGATGGGGTAGTGTTTTGGCTGAAAGTTTAAGGGAGGAAAGAATAATTATGTTCTTTCTTTAAATGTTGAAGTATGTTGATTATGTGTTGATTTGAAGCTTGTGAGATGTGTTAAAAAGTTGAACAAAAATCTTTGGTGATTTTTGTCAAATGGCCGAAAATTAGGGGGGAAATGATGAAGATTTTCTTTGTTAAAGTGTGAAGTTATGTTGGAATAATGTTGTTAAGAACACTTAAGGAAATGGGTAAAAGTTTGAAGAGGAACAATATTTTTGGTAAAAAAAATTTAGAGTTGGCCGAATTGCACAAGTTGGAAGAAGTTTGGTGTTAATGAAATTAATCATGAATTTGGGTGAAAAATGATTAATTTGGATGAAAATGAGCTAAGATTGGTAATTAAGGAAGATTTGTCACTTTTTAGATGTTGGGGACCAAGATGTAAATTTTGGTAAAGTTTAAGTATTGAGAGGTAATTAGTGACAAATAAAGTGGAAAAGGCTAAGTGTGAAAATGATGTGATTTTGCCACTTATTGACATTTTGGGGCAAAATGCATATTTTGGAAAAGATTGGGTTCTTAGTTACTAATTGTTAGTAATTGGAGTGTAAATTGACTTGTATGAAGTTCAGTAAGAAATTAATGAAAGCTTAGTGAATTTGGTCACTTTTTGAAAATTTGGGCCAAATTGTAAATTTGGATGAAGTTTAAGGACTTTGTGTGTAATTACTGGTAAAAGAAGTTAAATTAAGTTTCTTTAAGATTAAGTGTGAAATTGGTAGCGTTTACGTGATTTTGGACACTTTATGCAAAATTAGATAAAATCACACTTTTTGACAAAGTATAGGGACTTTGTTTATAATTAGTGCTAATTAATGATTATGTGATGCTTAAGTGGTAGTTTGGAAAAACTACAAGTGATTTGACCTCTTTAAGCATAGTTTGAGTGATTTGGTCAACTGGTTGACTTTTGGTCAACAGTGTGACTATGTGTGTTAGATAAGGGAGAAGTGTTAGATTCAAAACCTTATAAGCTGTATTGTCTAGAGTGATAATTTCTGGCGAAGGACCGCTGAAGTTCTAGTGGAATTTAGACGGATTGGATCGATTGTCAGGTAAGAGGCTTAACTTTCTTAATATGCGTTATGGTTTTTCCTTATGCATATTAGGCTAGTTAAGGGCTAGTACTCGGGCCGAGGGTGGGGCCCAGTGACTCCTAGGGCTAGTTCCATGGTAAGATTAGCGGTTTGCAGGTTTTCTTTATAGCTCGGGATTATTTCCCTATTGAGCATTGATCGACTGGTTGATTATAATAGATCGATTAACTTCGACTGTTATTTTCTACTACACTGATTATGTATGGATCAACTATATGATACGACAGTTTGTTATTTCGGGGAATGTACGCCCCACGCTGGTACCAGGCATTCTGACCCCGTGTGTTTGTGGGCTTGGAGCCGCCGAGAGACCCTGTGTGTTTGTGGGCTTTAGGCCGCTAGAGATGTCGTATCTTATGGATTGTGTGTTATGAACCGTCCACCCGGGACGTGTTCGCTAAAGTCTGACGGGACTAGTGTATTGCATATCATTACCATGTGATTTTAGGTTGCATAAACTGCTTAGTACATGGCACTCTAACCCCTTTATGTAGGTGGTTTTAAAAGTAAAACTCGTTAATCTTACCTAACCGCTTACTGAGTACCTTTCGAGGACTCACCCCAAATACATTAATATTTCAGGAGCGTCTGGAAAATGACCTGCGGAATAGCTCTGCCTGATCGTGAGTGACTTTTGTACTTAAGGTACATAAGTATTGATTGATTGATTTCTAAGTTCGATTAAGGTGATAGTCTCGATAGAGATGTTATTGGTGATATTTAAGTAAATGAGTGAGCACACTTAATGGATTGACTAATGGTTAACTTCAATGTTTGTGTTTTAGCAGCAGGAGCAGTGCCGGGAAGTGATAGTCGGTAGTTGATCCCGACTTCACCGAAATAGTAGGTATTCCTAAATGGCAAACTCTGGCTCTGTAGTAGTATCATGCATATTAATTAGATAGAAATTATGAGGTTCTATATAATTATCCGGGGAGCTCTAGCCAAACGAAGTAGGCGGGCCTTCTCTATGGTATATTCTCGTTAAACGGAGCTCAACCTATATCTCGGTAGATGCATGATGTCACACCACCCGCTGAAACACGGCCCGGCGGGAAGCGATCGCAGGGTCGGAGGGCGGCGGTGCGACAGTCTCCTATCAATGCGCAACTCAATAATGTGGGATACCCACATAGTCAGTCCCTGTTTACAGAATGCGAAAGTCAATAACGTACCTTTTTCGTTCCTTTCATTCCTTTAAACTGCAGAACAGAAATACCAACAATACAGATAATTGAGCTCAGCTCAGACCAGATGCTCCGAACGAAGGCCGCCTCAGGCAGGCACTTCCCGATAAAATAAACATGCATACAGATACCAAAGAATCCATATATATATAATCAACTGAAACATCCATACAACATTCTTTCATCCGTTCTTACGTGCCTACATGATCAATGCTGTTACACCCACCCCAGAATTATGTCATTTTTCGATGTATTTTTCCCGGTGGTCGATTTGTAAATTTATCAGAACCTTGTGACACATTGTTTATGAAAGTCTGATAAATAAAATTCCATTGTTCGGGAACTATTTTGGAACTTATTTGGCGAGATTTTAGTATTGGAAATCATTTCATGAGTTTCGTGACATTTTG
>JBBYHH010515606.1:0-19467 GCA_038382905.1 Daphne laureola
ATTTTGTCCACTTTTCAAATCTTTTCCAATTAATCATGAAAATTACCCAAATAATCATAATTAATTTCGGCCTTACTTCCAAACTTTCGACCATTAGTCATTTTGGCCCCAAACTTTTCCAAATTGATTTCTTTAAATTCCTAACTTCATTTAATCCACCAAATCATCATTTAAACCAACTTAAACAATAATTTAACAACCAAAATTCACCAAAAGACTCCCTTAACTTTCGGCCATCTCACAACTTTTACCCAAACATTTTCCTTTAACTTTCAACAACACATCCTTGATTAATCCATCATTTAAACCTCAAACCGACATTTTTTCAATAACAAAAATCAACTCAAAAACCTTATCATTTTCATCCAAACATGGTTTTTCATCCACATTAAGTTCTTCAAACTTTAACAAATAGTTTTAGGAGTGCATTAACATCACTAAAACAACAAAACTTCATGCCTAACCAAACAACATCATTAAAACATCAAAGCATAATGATTTCGGCCTCATACATTCCTCATGCTTCCCATATGATTCAAGCTTCATACCAATCATTAAAGTTTCTCCCAATATACCCAAGAACAAGAATATATCATCAAAACAAACTTCGAACATGCTTTGGTTTTACACTACTTGCAAATATCCATAAACATCCATTTTCATCATGGAATCATGTAGTATTGTTTATACTACTTCAACATAACTTCTTAAATGTGCTTACCTCAAGCAATAGTCCAAGAATCCTTGTTAATTTTTTCTCCAAAAACCTTGAACAAAACCGGCCCTTTGAGTTTCTCCTTGATGATATTCTTGAAGAACTTTGTCCAAGAGGATCTTTAAGTTTCGGCCCTCACTAATACTTGAAGATGGATGAGCTTTGACGAAGAAAACTCCTCCAAAAATGGCTCCAAGTTTCAGCCAAGATGGATGGGAAGAGGAGAAATTGTTTCTTCAAGTTGCAAGAGTGTTTTCTTGTTGATCTTTGCAAGAAAACACTACTACCTCAAAGAATCTTTAAGCTTTTGTGAAATCACCTTCAAGAATGGATGAAAGGAAGATAGGAAAGTTGAGAGGATTTTTGAGAAATGGTGAAGGAGAGGCCGGCCAAGTGAGGGAGAGAAGGTAAGAATTGGTTAATGAAAAGCGGTCAACAGACAACCCTCCTTAAATCACTCAACCACCACTTACACATTTGTTCCCTACCCTAATATAATATTAGTCTATGGTCAAACCCTAAAAATCCTACTAAATTTCCCAAAACTCATTAAAATTGGCAGCAATCAACTAATCAGGATTAGTGGGCATTTTCACCCAATTTTCCAAAATTACCATTTTGTCCTCTGAAACCAGTTTTTGGAAAAATGTCCTGGGACTCCCAAAACATTATAAATTGCTTAAATCCCGTAGAATGGGCTCCAAAGACTTCTCCATACATAGATTTCATTCATAAACATCTATATTACATATCACAATTTGTCCCGGTAATTATACAAAATTCAATTTCCGAGCAAAATACATCAGAAATTCACCAAGCGTCCGAGGTGGGTGTAACACTACTAGTATGCTACAAGGATTATTTTTCCGTCAGCTCTTACAGCAGTAATTACGGTCTTCCAGAGAAATGTTTTTCCCGTTCCGTCGTAGCCATAGATAAAGAAAAGGTTCTATTTTCCGACTCATAATCCTCCCATTATAATTTCATAAATTTCATTTTGTTCAGAGTTTAACAATTATTTCAAATTTTCATATTCAGAAGAGAGGGTAGATTTATCATAATTTTTTTCTTCCATAAGAGTCCTATTTTTCAAGTCATCAAGCAATATTCTAGTTGGCATTGGGAGGCCAAAATTTGAAAGAGAAGCCGAGCATTCATTTAGGAGGGTCTCCAGTTCATACAATAGATAATTTTGTATGTAGGGATTATCATAGCATGGTGGAGATAAACTGAAATATATTGTAAACCTATGAATTATATCATCAACCATGGTATTGAAATGTTTATGAAAAAACTGATTCGGGTTGAATAATTCACAATGTATTAACATATGTACAAAAAGTAATCTAAGTTGCGGTGAAGTAGCCCAAATGACAGCTTCATCAAATGCCATATCCCATTCTTTATCATTTCCCAATAAACCTAAAGCTTCATACGCCAGGCGAAAAGTTAGAAAACAAATAGCATTAACAGTTCTGATGGCCTCAAATGAGGTGCATCCTTTGTGATGTGCTAACAACATTCTCAAGTAAAACAATTCTCCGGATCTAGGGTGAGCATATGCCAGACAACCAATGGAATGACTATTTCTTAATCTTTGAGACCAGTACTTTCCATCATTATGCCAAGTGTAACGTTTTGGAAATTCAAGATATATCAAACCATGAGTTGTTTTGTCAGTTAAGTTCACTTGCATTCATTCCGTGAGCGTGGTTTTGACAGTGTACAGGTTCTAAAGTAGTGACTGAAGTTTTTGTTTCTTACAAAAGGTGATTCCTTGTTTTGATGGCAGGTGAATGGTGAGGATTATGACAGGTGGATCTCTTCTATGAATGTCGAATTCAAAAATACGCCAACTCACCTCATGAGGACAAATATATCGAGAGTCAATGAAGTTTTTTATTTCGTTGATCTGTTTTAATTTTTTTATCATTGTTGTCATCAAGATTTGTAGTTTCATGCAAAATTTTAGCCTGTGTTCTATCTACACCTTTAGAGATATATTTGAACAAATATTTTATGTACATACTATTTCCACAGAATTCAACGTTGATATGAGCACAACATTTCATACATAATTCCCTATTATACGGTACTACACAGCTATTTTCCAATCTGAAACCATTTTTTATGACAAAACCTGGTAGGTCTCGGCATTTATAATGGACAAAGCCATTGTTTCCAAATATTGTTGGAGTCTAATATTTCTTAGGAAAAGACTTGCTGCAAGAACCATTTTTCGTGCAAGAACAATTAGGATTTGCAAGGCCACACGGACCGTGCATCATAAAATCTGAAATGACTGTATATACTTGCGGGTCTAAGTTCTTATCAAGAATTTCAGCAGAGATAAATTCATCAATTGCTAAAGGGGTACTCTTTTTGCTGGGAGATTCTAGCCATAAAAGAGTATGACAATGGGGGAGATCTCTCTTCTAAAACTCAATTGTGTACAGTACTGTAATAATGATAAGAAGATGTCAACATTTAAAGAAAATAAATCGGTACATCATATACAAACTTAATGGATATATAAGGTATTTTTTAAAATTTACCTCCAGCAACTTCGCCAAATGGTTTTTGGTGTTTTAAATAGTTGATAAACTCTTCAACTTTCATGTGAAAGACCCTACAAATAATATCAGCCATATCTTCAATTCGCATCCCAGGATATTTGGCAACTTGTCTTTTAATTTCGGGCCAATTTACATTACAGGTGAAAGTGATGAAAAAATGTGGATTACCAAGTTCTCTATAGATTGCAAGTGCATCTTTATAGTGACTATACATGTATCTAGGTCCAGCAGTAAAAGATGATGGAAGTATAATTCGTAAGACAACATTTGATCTGTCCTCATCACCTCGTGCCAATGCATCGTACACACCATCAGTAAATTCAATTCTTAAATCATCTTGGTGTGTTTGTATGTAATATACTCTATCTTGCTCGACACAAACATAAGCATTGACCATATATTGTTGATATAGTCTTCCAGTTCTAGTCAAAATAGAAGATGAATATTTCCTATCATGCATTTGGTAAGAATAGAACTGTCTCATGGTTACTCTTTTATGAGACGTTGATGTACTTGGTAGACTTGATAAGAGAATATGCACAGAAAATCCAGGTTCACCATGGATAAAAATAAGTGGGAACTGCATACTCACATAAGATGGGTGTAACCAGATATTCTTTGAAAAGCTCCAGTTTTTTTACATTGTACAATGACGTCTATTTCAAACTTCGGTGTAGGACCATTTTGGACAACCAAGGCACCAGTTTGATTTACCGAGGGTAATTCATATTGAGATATAGGTATGTCTCGGTATAATCTGAGTTCGTAATCTGCAATTGTTCCTTCTAAACACTTATCTCTTGTTGTCTTTAATATTAGTTTAATTAGTTCATTATCCTCGTCAAACATTTTAATCAGTTGTTGAACTATTTCACCATCGAGGGCTCATTAGCAAACACACGCATTCTATAGCTGACTTCATTTTCTGTATCATAAATGTAAAGCTGTAAAAATTTAGGATGCTCATCGTTATGGGGACATAGACCACCGATAGAATGATAGATTTGACCACCAATTTTAAAAATATAAGGACCTGATCCTGCTTGTATAGTCGCATCAACGTCTGAACCAAATGATGTCATCGCAAACATGTTGTTATATGCTCTAATGTGCTTGCGAAAAGTCTGACTTCGTCTATCAGTAGCTAATAGAAGATTTTCAATACAATCAGGTGTTTGTGGAGCCTTAGGTAATTTAATAGAACCTCGAGTGCAACATTTGTTATACACTATGGTTCCCCTTTTTTATAATCGTTTAACCCGCTCCCTAATCCAAAAGAAAGAACCATAGTGATTGCACACTTGATCACAGTCACCAAAATCATAATAACTGGTTGGTGATCCTAATAAGTATGTGTAAAGATCGATGTACATATAAAAGATTAGGAATTAAACATAAACAGATTATATGAGTAAAGGACTGAACTAAATGGAAATAATACCTTCATGTGAAACTGGAGTACCAGTTTGACTTGAAGGATGGTCTAAACAGGTTAAGTCAGGATAACCCTGATTCCTTCTATGTTTTCTAATTGTTGTGGAAACATGAGAAGGCTTAATTTTAAGATACTTTGAGATTTGAGTACGTAAACCATCAATCTGGTAATCGACATTCGGTGATAACTTCTTCTTTTTTTTTTGCATTTCTTTTGAGTGTTTCACTGAATTTATACTAAAGTTGTTATGAATTCAGTAGTTAATAAAACGTAGTACCTAACTTATCAGTGCAATCAATTGAGTATGCAGAAGGTAACAGACCTTACTAAAAAAACTGTAAACAGAAAAGTTGAGGTAGAAATAAAACTAACCTCATAGAAGAAACCACATAACTGGAGGCTGTTGTTGCAGACTGACCAACATAAGCAAATGTATGAATGCAGATATGGAAGTATGAAACCAAATGAACTACGAAAATCATTAAATTCTATAATATATGTTGAAACAAATAAAGAACGAACCAATAAAATGGTAAAGACGCATAATTGAATCAGAAAATGACATAAAAACAAACACATGCAAACCCAAGGATGAGAGAGAGGGAGTGGGATCGCCGGAAGGGAGAGGCGCAAATATGGCGACCAATGGCGGACAGAAGACAACTACGAGGAGCAACAGGACAAGGGAGCTCCCATCTTAGTGTCCTCAAGAGAGTTTCCAAGAGTTTCTTCTTCTCTAATTTCCAAGAAACATGGCCTAGAGCAGATCTGTGGAGGTTCTTTAGCCAGTTTGGCACAGTGGTGGACGTATTTATCCCTCAAAAGAAAGCAAGATCGGGTAAGAGCTTCGGATTTGTAAGGTTCAAAGGTCTGGAAGATAGTTCAGATATCGAAAAGAAGATCAATGGGATGCTGGTAGGATCTATGAGGCTTGTGTTCAATGCTACAAAGTTTCAGAGACCTACAAGGGGAGTGTTGGGTGCAGTAGAACAGAGGACAAAAGGTGGAACATCAACCCCAGCCCAAAGGAGTTATCCCGAGAAATATCTCCAAAAGGATAATCGAAAATTCAAGGGAGCATTAACTGGCATAGGCAACCACAGGCTAGTGACAACAACACCACCAAAGTGAGGAGGATAGAGGCTATTATACAAGAGGCAGAAACAGAATGGCTGAAGAGTTGCGCTTTAGGAGAGTTGAAGAATGGTGAACTTTTGAATGATTTACCAAATCTTCTGAGAGAAAATGTTTTTTGGGCTGCTCTGCAAAATATGTTGGAGGTCTACGTTATCTTGTTGAGTTTTCCTTCCCAGAAACCTTAAATCAAACGCTCAATGAAGGTCAGGAGTCTTTACTTCGGTGGTTCAGCTGGATAGAGGCATGGCAACCAAAGTTGGAGGAAACAAGACCAGGAAGGCTGGTATGGCATATGATCCAGGGTGTTCCACTGCAGGCGTGGAATGTAAGAAATTTTGAAGAAATAGCCAAGGAATGGGGCTCAATCATAGAGGTTGAAGACCTGACTATACAAAGAGACCAAACACATATAGGGCGGGTGTGCAATTTAACCAATAGCTGGATCACCATTAATGAAAGCTTGGTAATTACAGTTGAAGGAGCAGAGTTCCAGCTAAGGGTGGCGGAGGATACGGCGGAGTTGATCGATTATGGGCCAAGATATGACGATGACGATGGAGGATCCATCAACGATGATAATTCTGTAGCTGCAAGCCTCGTACCTGACTCCGCCGATGATCAGAGTGACCCAGATATCAAGCCGTTGAATCTGGGAAAAGATAGTACAAAGCCTAGTGGCGAAGCTACTCGTGGGCTAGGGGTGGCAATGGCCACCCTGAAAGTTTTTAGAAGTCAGGGGTATATAGTATATATTTAAGATAGTTAAGGGGTGTTATTTATTATTTTAAAATATTTCATCTACCCAACCCAATTATTAATTTCCAGATGGGCTTTTGGCCCAAAATATTTTAAACTCAACCCACCCCGTACAAATTAATTAAAATAATTAATAACAAAACAAAAAAAGACCTTGTTGCTCTCTCCCTCTCCTCCTCAGTACGAGGCTACGAGCTGCTGCTGTTGTCGTTGAAATCCTCAAAACTCAACATTCAACAACCCAGCCCGCATCTGTTCCGATCCAGATCATCCTCTCCTCTCCATTGTCCGGCGTCCGTTCCTAGCTCAGTAGGCAGCGAGAGAGGCGGAGCTGAGCAGAGCAGCAGTGCAGCCATCATCCCGATCCAGATCTATGTCTACGAGCAGCGAGCTGCCGGCGGCCATGGATTTTGCCACCCTGAAGATTTATTCCTGGCTTCTCCACTGACAAAGCCTGCAACACCGCCTGACGAAGGAAAAGGTACGAACTTACATCACAACAGTACCTGCCTCAAAAAAGAAGAAGCCGGACAACTTTCTACGGTGAAGGAAGTGGGGCAAAGGACACAAGTATGGGTGGGTTTGGGCTCACAACCGGTTGTGATCCAAGAAGGGCATCAGGAAGGGGAGAGCGTTGTTGGGCTTGGGCTTGGGCCGGTAGAAGTGGGTGTAATGAATCAGAAAAGTGGCCCAAACACTCAACTAAAACTGGACAGGGATGCATTAAGGAGAAAGGCAGGAGTAGCTCATACCCAGAAAACTCTGGTTCAAAAGACAAAAATGGCTTCTAAATCAATCATCGAAAGAGAGGAAGGTGAAATTGTCCCTAACACAGACCGAAAAGGGACGAAAGGCAAGATTGGAAGTCGTCTGGTCTCAACATGCGATAATCCAAAGGAGAAAAAAGCGATGTCAGGGGGCCTGGTAGGGAAGATCTCCCTGCGTGAAATAAAAAAAATTGCAAGGATGAAAGCTGCCCATAGCCAGATCATAGTCACGAACAGACAAAAGAAAAATCGCAGAACAGTATTGGCTGGTGTGGGGCAGGACAAAAGCAGAGAAGAGGTAAATTCCAGCATTGAAGAGCCTCATGAATCTTCGAAGTCGTATGAGTCCTCTTCTTCAAAGATAAGTGCTTCGAGGACAATAACCAAGCTGGGGGAAAATGTGGGATTCATAGACAAGTACCATAAGATGAAACTCAGCAACCAAGCTGGCTCAGGTGCACAAATATTATCCAAATGGAGGTACTCTCTTTAAATATAAGAGGGTTTGGGGGAGATAGTAAAGTAAGATTATTAAGGGAGCTATTAAAAAAGGACTTTGTGGATTTCTTAGCGATTCAAGAATCATTAATTGCGGGGGAAGCATCTAATGTTATTAAGATGTTATGGAGTTCCAAGGAATATGAATTCTGCCAATCTGCATCTGTTGGGAGGTCAGGGGGGATATTTTGTGTTTGGAATAAGGATATGTTTTCTTCTACATAGTCTTTTGCAGGTAATGGTTATTTAGGTGTCAAAGGCAAATGGAAGAACTGCTCCAAGCAAGTCACAATTCTGAATGTATATGCTCCTCAAGAGAAAAGTGAAAAGAAGAAATTTTGGGAGGAGTTACTCAATATTATGAATGAATTTGTATCCCTCTGGTGCATCACAGGGGATTTTAATGTTGTGCGCAAGGCAGAGGAGAGGAAAGGTAGCATGTTTGATAGCAACAAAGCGCAAGATTTTAATGATTTTATTGATCAGGCAGACCTACAAGAAATCAGAATGGGTGGAAATAGGTTCACCTGGATTGGAAGAGGAGGGACAAAGTTAAGTAAGCTGGATAGATTTCTGGTGTCAAGAGATGTTCTGGAGGAATGGCCCGGGCTTACAGTAATGGCGTTGGAAAGGGATTTTTCAGACCACTGTCCCATTCTCCTAAAATCTTCAGATCACAACTTTGGGCCAATTCCATTCAAATTCTTTGACTATTGGCTGGAAATAGAGGGGTTTGAGCAAATGATATCTCAATTCTGGAAAGACAGTATAGTTACAGGGAGGCCTATCTTTGTCCTCAAGGAGAAATTAAAGGCCTTAAAAAATAAAATCAAGCTGTGGAGAGAACAAAATTCGGAATCAATTTTCAGTAACAGGAAAAGGCTAAAATCAGATCTGGACTCTTGGGATAAGATCACTAAAATCAGAGAACTCACAAGAAAGGAGTCGGAGGATTTCAACAATGCTAGAGCTGATTTTTTTAAAGCTGAGAAGGCTTATTCTCAATCCTTAAAGTAGAAATCAAGAGTGTTATGGGCAGTAGAGGGGGATGAAAACTCCAGCTTCTTTCATGGGACAGTAAAAGGGCGCCTGAAGAAAAACACAATAAAGGGCCTTAATATAAATGGAGTATGGTCAGAGGATCCAGAAAAAATAAAGTCAGAGGTGTTTAATTTTTTCAAGCAACATTTCAGTGAAAAATCTCAAGCCCGTCCATCATTCATCAGCAAAAAATTCATAAGTTTATCGAAAACACAGCTAGCAGCCCTTGAAGAACCGTTCTCTGAAATGGAAGTGAAACAAGCCATCTGGAATTGCAAAGGCTCAAAAGCACTAGGTCCCGATGGATTTACTTTCACGCTCATCAGAAACCATTGGGAGGTGTTGAAAGGAGAGGTAATGGCATTTATGAAAGAATTTGAAAGTACCGGGTAACTAGCAAAGGGATGCAATTCCACATTTATTAATCTTATCCCGAAGGTTGATGATCCACTTATTTTTTCAGACTACCGACCTATCAGTCTTGTTGGATGCCAATATAAAATATTGTCCAAGGTGTTAGCAGAGAGATTAAAGCTAGTGATGCCTTCTCTTATCTCCGAGACTCAATCAGCCTTTGTGGGTGGGCAACAAATACTGGATGGATTTCTAGTAGCTAACGAAACAATAAGGTGGGCAGAGTCTATCAAGAAGAAATTGTTATTGATGAAGATTGATTTCTCCAAAGCATACGATTGCTTAAATTGGGAGTTTCTGGACTCAGTGTTGGAGCAAATGCAATTCGGGCAAGTTTGGAGGAAATGGATCAGGGGATGCTTGTCCTCATCACGAATCTCAATTCTAGTTAATGGTAGTCCGACCCCAGAATTCTCCATGGAAAGGGGTGTTCGTCAAGGGGACCCCCTCTCCCCATTCCTATTCATTTTGGCAGCGGAAGCAATGAATGTTATGATGTTGGAGGCCTTGAAAAAAAAAATTCAAAGGTTGCCGAGTCGGGGAGGAAGGAGTGGAAATCTCTCATTTACAGTTTACGGATGATGCCTTATTTATCGGGGAGTGGTCTTGTATCAATGCTTCCAATCTAGTTAATCTTCTAAAGTGCTTTGAGACTGCATCGGGACTGCAGATTAATTTGCAAAAGGGGAGGATTTTTGGACTGGGGGTGGCAGCAAGAGAAGTTAGCAGAGTTGCAAATCACCTTCACTGTACAGCAGATTCTCTACCATTCTTATATCTTGGACTTCCGGTTGGAGCAAACATGTCGAGGAAAGGTGCTTGGACAGAGGTAGAAAAGAGATTTAACAAGAAGCTAAGTACCTGGAAAGCCAACACACTATCCATCGGAGGAAGACTCATGCTTATCAAATCAGTATTGACCAGCCTGCCATTGTATTATTTCTCCCTGTTTAAAGCTCCACCATCGGTATGTGACAAATTAGAAAAATGGAGGAATAATTTCTTTTGGGGATATACGGGTAAAAGTAGGAAAATAGTGTGGGCGAAAAGCCCGACTCTTTATGGTGAGTACGAGATTGGCGGGTTAAAGGTTGCCAGCATGCGAGGAAAGAATTTGGCTCTTCTAGGAAAATGGTGGTGGAGATTTCGGACGGAGAAGGACCGTTTGTGGCACCGGCTAATATCGGCAATTTACGGGCAAAATGGTGGGCTGGATTCTGATCAAATCTAAGACACAAGAGGGCCATGGCCCAAGATTATTGCAGCAGGAAATGAGATGGATATTACAGGGGTAGGGTTCAAAAAATCCTTCATCCGGGTGGTCGGAAAAGGAGATAGTATCAAATTCTGGAATGAGGTATGGCTTGGGGACTCTAAGCTAAAAACCAGATTCAGGAGATTGTACGCTCTGGAGATGATCAAAGAGTGCTTTCTGGAGGATCGAGTTGACAAGGGCGGGGAGGATTATAAGTGGAAATGGTTATGGCGACATCCACCAAGAGTTCGTGAGAATGGAGAATTTGATAATCTATAAGAAATCCTACAGAAGATAACAATCCAATATGACAAAGCTGATTCTTGGAAGTGGCAACTAGCAACGGATGGTAAATTCTCCATAAAATCTTTAGCAACAGCCTTGGATGAGCATTGGGCTGAAATCTCAATCATCCCAACCTTGTGGGCGAAAACACTTCCAAAGAAGGTCAACATATTTGCTTGGCGGGCGCGAAGAAACTTCCTCCCTTGTCGCCTATTGTTAGCCATGCAAGGTATTCCCACTCCATCTACCTCGTGTCCCTTATGTGCTGAATACTTTGAAAGTGTCGAGCATGCATTGTTGCGATGCCCGATGGTGATGGAGGTATGGACTATGATAGCCAAATGGTGGAGTCTTTGGCCATTGTTTTTGTGGGACATCTCAGATCTTCATGACCAAGAAACATTGAATCTGGTCCCATTACAATCAAGGCCGGACTGGGAGACAACACTGATCACGGCGGCCTGGGTGATATGGCGAGCAAGGAACAAGGTTACTATGGAAGGTGGCCGGTGGAGTTTATTAGAGGTGATCTCAAGTATTCAAGTCTACTCTCATCTTTGGATATCAAGTAGGACACCAAAGATGTGTGGGACTTTGACGGATTGGGTTCAACATCCAATTTACAATTCAAATTCAAATTTACGAACTGCTGTGAATTAGGAGTTTTTTCTGGTTATACAGTTATAAGAAGGTGTTGTTTGCAGTAGCAGCCTTGTTATAGCTGATTATTGCTGGGAGTCTTTTGGGTGTAAATTCTGGTAGTTTTGCCTTTTTATTAAGAGGCAGACTACCTTGGAAATATATTACATTAATTGGAAAAAAAAATGACATAAAAATTTACCTTATTAGACTTATAGTTCCAGTAACTCAACTAACCTTCCAAAACGTTGCATGAAGAGAAAAGTAAAGATAACATGACATGGAAAATAGTTGGTACAAAATCGTAAGGGAAAAACAAAAAAACCTAGGAAGAGGAACGTTGTTCATGTCATATGTAAACAGTACAGAAGAGTGAGGTTGGACCAACCTATAAGAACTTGAAGCTAACCTCAACAATGATGCTAAGATTGCATAGAAGATAGATGAAGAAAAACGAAGTAGCGAATCGGTGCGATTGACAGAAAGTAAAGAAAGACTATGAGTTAACAAAAGGAGGGAGATATGCATACAGAAACTGACACACCTAGCAAACGAATACCAAAAGGGAATTAAAAGATGAGAACAAAGTTGAAGCAGTAAACAATAAGCTGACAGGTGTACATACCGCAAGTTGCCACTCCGAATTAGGGGTGTAAACGAGCCGAGTCGAGCTCGAACATCACTAGTTCAAGCTCGAGTTCGAGTTCGTGAGAATCGGTTCGAGTTCGAGTTCATTAGAGCTGAGTTCGAAAAAAACAGCTCGAGCTCAGCTCGTCTAATGTTCGAGTTCGGCTCGATAGTTCGTAAGCTCGAAAAATCTAAGAATTTAATTAATTAAAATAGATAAAAACAATGATTAAATTGTAAATTATCCCAAAACCATCATCTTTCTTGGGTTCGTGGCTCGTGAAGCTCAGCTCGTTTAACGTTGTTCGACTGTTCGAGTTCGAAATGACTCATGAATGGCTCGGTTCATTTTATATTCCTACCTCGAATTGGCTCGCGAGGTGGCTCGAGCCGAACCTTAAAGGTTCGAACTTAACTCGTTTTACTACTCGAATCAAAATTTCAACTCGAGCCAGCTCGACTCGTTTACCACCCCTACTCCGAATACAGCTGCCCCACTAAGAAACACCCCCCGCCCCCCACCCCACAAAAATACAAAAAAAAAAAAAAACATGTAAACTTTGGGGAAAGAAATGCAATAAGAGATTAAAAAAAACCTGAAAAGCATGTACCTCCACTTAAATTCACCAAATTAGGGCGACTCTCCCATATGAATGTAATTGCAACTCGCAAACGGAATTGTGTAACCATAGTCGACGATGCCGCAGAACATATTGCAGCGAGTCAGCTACCACGTCTCGCCACAAACATCTCCACACAAAATCTCTCCCCCACCACCTCCTCCCGGTAAATCCGCACTGACTTCTGCGCACTGTAGCATTTTGTTCTTCTACTCCGACATTCTGCCTCTGATCAATCTCTCAACCCCGACAAACCCACCCACGGATTGTGTCCCGGCCGGAACGTCACTGATTTTCTGACAATCAAAAATCCCAATTTCAAATTCCACATAGGCAACTAGTTCGATAGTGCGCAGATGATTCGCACAAAGAATATGCAAAGTAAGAACAAGTAATGACCTTAAAGAAGTACTGGGTTTACAAAAAAACCCAAAACTTTAAATTGGTACATATGTAATATTGGAATACGTACAGAATAGACCAATTCAACTGCTCTGCAAACTACTTTAGACTTCATTCTATTTTTTTCTTAAAATACGGCCGCAAAAGTTGATGGACAGAAAACACCAAAAGAAATCACTGTATATGAACAGTGAAATCACACTCTTCGTTTAGTATAAGTAAAAAATATAGTTCTATGGACAAGCGACTTCACATATCTCTACTCACTATGCAATGAATAAGCAAACCAGGATCACTGAGTCCTTTTTTTCTGGTGTCCCCTTAATACAATTAACTAACAGCACTAACTGTTCTGTTGACTTTCGATTACGAATCATGAAACGGTGTTAATTAATTGTACTAAGTGAACACGGGACACGTAGAAAAGTGGACATGTGATCTCCATTCGGTATAAGCAGAGACTGAAGCCAAATCCTTCTTCCCTCTGCTTCAATTCCTCTGTACCATTATATGATGAGTATGTGATGCGAGAGGACTTCGTCCTCTCACGTCTCACCCCAGTATTCTACATGTCCTAATGAATCCATCAGAGAAGTTGATATGCTTCAACCAGAGCCTTTGAGCATCAGAGAAACCAATCTCAAGCCAAGGTTTAGCAGGGCCACTGAAGTGGATAACAGCAGCAGCTTCAAGCATACCCTGACCGGTGTCTGGACTTCGATATCCTAACCCAGAAACATGCCATAGAGGGTCAATGGCATGCACATGATCCTTGAAAGCAGCTAAGGCTGGAGGAAGTGAGCCCGGTTGCCATAGTGTGAGCCCAGAGTTCAGATTCTGCAGTTAGAGTTCATCAAGTGTTACAAAGGTGAGAATATTTTGTAGGTTTGAAACCAGAGTCTCTACAAATAATGAATGAACTTACATATCTCAACCATTCATGGTAGGCTGCAGTGATGTTTTTCCTTCTCCAAGTCTCAAGATCAAAGATGTTCATGCCATAGAGCCACCCACAACGGTCAGGATCGAAGTTTTCTGAAACTATAGGTTGTGAAAAATTAAAGTAATCCTTGTACTTTCTTCCTGGACAACAATTGTCACCACACCAGGAGTCGAAAACTGCACCAGCAACTTTTCCATTCAGGTCCATTGTCCATAAACTTGAAAGGTCATGTTGAACTACCACATCATCGTCCAAGAACACTATCTTGTTGAGATCTGGAAACAGCTGGGGAAATTTAGATTATAGATCAATGACCATCAAGAAAACTTGGTTTTCAAAATACTTGATTCGAACACTCGTAGGCAACTTTACCTCTGGGATGTAGAGGCTTAAATGATTCATAAGGGAGAGGCAGCTAGGGTGAAGTGCTTCCAAGCAAGCCTTGTTCAACTCTCTTAAATATCCAGAGCCCTCTTTTAAAATCATGTAGTGATGACCCCAAATCAAACGATGCATCTCCAACATCTGCTTAACTCCAATGTTCACCTCCTGAGACCATTCATATTGATGTAACCCTCTCACCTCCACAACAGCGGAGTTAAAAGAATTTATGGCGAACCAAGCATGCATGGGAGTGTAAGTTTTTCTGTCTGTTACTATGTGAAACACCAACTTTCCAGGGTCTGCAGCATTTTCAACTGCCGAGGAAACAACAACAGAGGCAGCCAAAACATTATCCGTCAGAAGGACTACATGATTAAAAGACGGATCTGAAAGGCGAGAGACAAGTTCAGGTGCAGGTAATCGAGACCGTGCCAGCGCGTTAACAGCATATTCTTCAGCAAGCTTGAGAGAAAGGCAATGGAGGCTCTTTGGGACACCTAGTGAAGCTAAATGCCAAAATATCAACTCCTGGTTTCTGGCAGACTGGACTTTGTGTTCCATACTCAGTAGCTGCATTTAGAAACAAGAGATGGCATGTAACATAAGGCCACTACTATCATGTCATTCTTTGATACCAATAAAGAGTTCTCTTAAAAACAAAGAAAAATGAAAAATACTACAGTATCATTTTCTATACGCAAATAGGTATGCTGATCATAAATGTACTACTTCATTCGATAAACATTGTCATTTTCTAAATTGCATTACAATATTCAGGCAGTAAGGAATAGCTGCTAAAGGAAAAAGACATAGGTGGAAAGTGATTCAGCGAAGATTGATGTAAAATGTTTGCTAAATATAAATACACCACACCCCAATGCAAAAGCATGTGATTTTGAATACCAGAAAATTGACAACAAAGAACCAATTGCTAGGAGGTGATATTTCTAACAGAAGGTTATTATTAGCCATTGTCCTTATGTAGCAGTACTGATGTCAAAAAGGCACCGCTGAGTTAAGAAGATATACGAATAGGGGTTTAAACAAGTGAATTACAGAATTCAGGGTCATGTGTTGTAATTAGGAGTAGCTTCATGTTAAATTTCACAGTCAATGAGTCCTTTGGAGTCCGCAAATTTGTGACAAAAAAGTGGAGTAGTTTTAAAATTGAGATGATAGAGAAAGAGAGAGATTTGGGAGAGAATTTTTAAAAATGTATTAATTTTTTGTAGGGGGTAGTTTTTTTTGTTTACTCCAACGGACTGAATATATCTATCTTTCAGAAAGAGGTGGGAAATAATTCATTGGGAATGGGCCAGAGCAGAAAACGATAAGGTTAGGGTAATGCGGGAGGTTGAAAAGGTTCTTTATCAAACGTTAACGTCACGAAACAGTTCGAAATGGATCAGAGCCAACATTGTATGAAAATGATAATCTTTTGATGACTTTTCATTAAACAATAATGAAATTATATACTACCTAAGTCCCTAAAAAATTAATTTGTTTTATTTTTAACAATTAATCTATAATTTTATTTATTTAACATATTAATATGTAAAATCAAATCTTTTAAATACAAATTATATATTAATTTGTGTAATTTTCAAATACATTTGTTCCGAAATTTTTTAATAAATTATTTCTAATAATAATTTGATTCTCTCACAACATCTAAAAAAAAATACATCAATTTTTCAGGAACAAATGGAATAGTATATTTTCGTTCAAATGATAATCTTTCAATGAAGGTAAGAAATTTTTTGTTAAAATAATACCAATTGTACTGAAATGTTTTAAAACGAAAAATGTATTTTCTTTTCTGCTACAAAGGTACTAATCTAGGCTTTTAGTGGAAGAGGATCAATATGCATAAGATATGGAGTGGTACCATAGACTTCGTTTTAGAAGCAAAGGCCCTAATGTCTTGTCGGTTGGCGGTGATGCCCTGGACCAACTCATTGAATGATGACTCTACTCCATCGTCAAAACCGTTGTCATCTGTTGCTGCCACCAGGGCTCTTGACAGTTCCTCTCTAAGCTTCTTCATGCATTAATTACCATCATATCAAGAGCAAAAATTAACTTAATTACAGTTCAACTAAGAAATGGAAATGATTAAATAACATTATACCAAATCTCAATCCATGCATATAAATATTAAAATACAACTCTGACAGTATAGTTTTTTCAATGGCTATGTTGAGTAAAACAAATTCCCCAAACAAATATTTTAACTTTCTCAATCGCTACAGAGGTTCAGTTTAGTGGATTGGGTAAAATATTTTGAGAAAAATTGGGAGGTGTGTTTTGATTAATGAATAAGATATACTTTTATGTAAGTAGTGAAATTTGAGAAAAATATTATTTTATAAAAAATTAATGAATTTAAAATTATAAAATGTATTGAAATTGAGAAAGTGAGAAAAGAATTTTTTAAGAAAAAGAGTTGATGAATTGAGCCACATAAAACAACTTTAAATCTATTAAATTTTCATCAATTATAAATGCCCAAATTGTTTACATCCATCAATTCTAAATGTTTAAATTATTTACTCACGAACATATCATTTATTAATAAAAAAAACATCCTAAATGTCCAAATTGTTTACTCTCAACTAACTACACCCGATATATATTAAAGCACCGTGTTTTATGGAATGAACTTCCTTTGCAGACCAAAAACGTGTTGACGTATACCGACTACAGGTTGATCGTCACGTCCCAATTTCGACTGCTTCCAGAGCAGTGATTGTTTTGGAGAAAAGGGTTTATTTTACCTTAATATTGGAGAATCGGTAAATTTTTTTCACTAATTTTTTTGAAGCGTTAAATTGTTATCGATATTTTAAAAATAGGATAAATTTGTCACTATCGTTAATAGTTTGATGAATTTTATTAATTTTTTTTTGTTAATATTTTATTCACCTTAAAATTTCTATACTTAATAGATTAATTCTTAAACTTTTGACTTCTACAATTTGATTCCTCCCTATCCCATCAGAGTTAGTAGCACCCTGCAGTGTCAGTCTTAACATGTTGTTGCACCACCGCCCCTCTACTGTTGCACCATCACATTCTCTGTTTCCGTACCGCCGATCAATTAATCAATTTTTTTATTTTTTATTAAATAAATTTTTTTATTTATCTTGTACCGCCATCTACTTAATATAATAATAATAAAAAATAAAATGCACGTAGAATCGCGATACGCGATATAAAAATTACGTAAAAAATTTTAATATACGTTTGTTAAACAAAACATTTTTTATTAATTAGACGGTGATACAGCAATAGAAGGGGTGGTGGTGCAACGACGAATGGGCGGTGGTGTAGTGAGATAGAGGCGATGGTGTAGGGTGTTGTTTGTGGGGATGGGAGGAGTCAAAGTATAGAAGTCTAAAATTTAAGGATTAATCTGTCATATTTAGAAACTTTAAATATTTAGAAACTTTAAAGTAAAATTAAAATATTAATCTAAAAAAATTAACAAAGTCCGTCAAACTATTTAACGATTGTGATAAATTTATCTCATTTTTCAAACATCAATAATAATTTAACTTCTAAAAAATCTTACAAAAAATTATTAATTTTTAAATATTAATAATAAAATGACCCATTGTTTTGTGAGTTTACTGAAATGAACGGGAAGGGGTGTTGGAATAGCAATTTCCCGCAAACAACGCGTAATTGGTTCGTCTTTTTCTCTGCTTTAGCTTTCATTGTAATCTACTTTTTCTTCGACTCCAGAATAACTGAAAGCAACAAATGCCCCACATGCTGCAGTCGGTCCCTATCATGGATACAATTTCACGTGTCTGTCTATTTACAAAATATGTGGTATTCTATTAAATTTATCCTCATAATAAATATTTAAAAATATAATTTTAATTTTTTAATTTGTTAAATTAGTTACTTGAGTTAGTAGTACAATTAAATATGTGTTTTTTTACATATGTTATAAATAAAGGGGCTCCAATTTCACGGTCGTCTTTTCTGTTTTCTTTTCTTTCACCGACTCACAGTAATATACTAGCATTAATTAGAGTATAAAAAATACTGAATAGCATTAAAAGATATCTAAAGGCTTGAAATTTTCTTTCCCTAACAGACACTAAACTTAACACAAAAACCATTTCAAACTTTATTTTCTTCAAAAGAATTTAGCATTTTTCAGGATGGAAAATAATTTAGGATATGTTTGGTAATAATTTTTTAAAATTAGTTTTTATGTTTTATAAAGTTATGTATGGATAACTTTTCACAATTAACTATAATTATTTGATATTAACAATTAAAAAATTATCCAAACTATTATAATTAATTTAAACAACTATTCACAAATAAAGTCTTATATAGCTAACGCTACAAGTTATGCTTGATTTCTGATAGGACAGAAAGGCATTCCTGATAAATAAGGCTCAGATCCATGGTATTAATATTGTACCGATCATCGTATCGTTTTGGTAACGATATGATACAATATTAATATATCAAAAATATATCGTTTATACTGGAAAGAGTGTATATATATATTAAGAGAAATAAAAATTAAATTCATGAGGACGCATTGATTCTATTCAAATTAAAATAATATCTTTAAAATACTTCAATATTGATTCTGTTTGATTGTACTGTATGTGAGTATTTTTTAGGACACATTTATGCTTGTAATTTTTGTACATGATTTTACAGTGAAGATGAAACTCTTTGAGGAACAAACAAATGTGTGAGTTTTTACATTTGAAGATACAATTTTTGTACTGGATTCACACGTTTCACCCCTCAATTTTGAAAAAAACAAAAAAAAAAACTTTATACCGTCATTTTCTACGTTTCGGCCGGTACACGGCACGACCGAAATGGCCAGCCACCGATACAACTTTGACCTATACGGTACTGTTTTATAGCCAGTAACGATACAAAACCGACGTACCGATCGGTACGGTACGAAATTTAATACCTTGCTCACTTCA
>JBBYHH010515607.1:0-11029 GCA_038382905.1 Daphne laureola
CACAATCATCTGAACTTTTTTAGATTTACACTAAACACTCAAACTTCTTTTACTGTTTAGATTCATCCCTTTATCTCATGAACATTCCCAACCACTCTCTCCAGTTACGCCGCCTCCCTCTACTCATTTTCATTTCTGTTCCCAAATTCACACTCACCTTAAAAAAGAAATCCAACACACCATTTATCGTTTCATGTGGAGATCGGACCAAGTGGTTGACAAATCTAACTATTCTGCCCAAATCTTGGATCAAATCGTTAATGGGAACACCATCATTGACGATCTGCTTGTTTCAGAAGATGAGATCTCCATGGCGAACACCGCGCCGATGATGTTCCTCTGATGCTTAAAGATTGATCCTCAATCGAACATAGAGCAGAGTCGGTAACACTTACGGAAGTGAAAGGATTCTGGTTGTGTTGGGCCGATCGAGGTAGTAATTGTGTGGGCGGAGCAACGACGGGCAATGAGGATAGTGTATCTTTGCAGACCGAGAAGGGCGGGTTTGGACGAAGGAGAGCGGTGTTCGAGGTGGGGAGTGCATTCAAGCCGCTAGAGGGTGGGTGAAGGTGATGTGATCTGGGAAGGCAGAGTCATCGGAATCAAGGAAGAGGTAGGTGTGTATTGTAGGGACGAGGCTAATTTTAAGCAGTAAATAAAGTTTTGGGATAGAAGGGTTGGTTTATTTAGGTTTAGGGAGTGGTGTGGGGTTTTTTCTTGGTTTGGGATATCATGATCTATGAAAAACTAGTTTATGGGAACAGACCCAAAAGTTAATATAGATTATTCTACCGATTATTCTACATACAAATCTATCAATGTACTATATAGGATAAAATATTAATAGCTGATAGTATATTGACCGTCCAATCAATGTTTTAGTGTGCTATATGCTTTAGAATCGATTTAACAAATAATGTTACTGTTAACAAAAACTACTGTTTACAAAAGTCCATACCTAGCTAGTACTAGCTATCGCCAACATGCATGCAATTGCAAAAAATAATAAATAAATAGATAAATATTGCATTAACTTACCATTGATGTGGTCAATAAATTTTGGGTTATGATGCACTCATCGTTCACTTAATTAATAAATTGTTCCTTGATGTACAGAGCTAAGGGGAGGAAAACACTAAAATTATGTACTTGAAAATATAGTGAATTTGTATATGTGAAAATTTTAACCGTTAATTAACCGTTATCCATAAATAATGAATGAAAATTGTATTTTTTTAAAAAAAACAATAATGAGCTCAAGGATTTTTAAGAACTCGTGACTATAATAAAAGGATTAATCGAAGTTAACAGATGAGATCTAAGAAAAAAACAATTGAAGTTAGGGCATCAGAACTGAGAAGCATTTTACTCATCAAAACCCTAGGAGAAACACTAGCAGATCCGGCCATATGAACAAAAAACACCACATTTCTCCAAATTCTCGCTTTAAGTATGTGTTCCTCTCTCTCTCTATGCATGCAAAAATTTCAATAATTTCAGCAGACTATATATCAACTATTACTAACGGTTATTGGGGTTTTTTTTTTTAAGGTGGGAAACCTATTTTATTAGATAAAATAAGCAAAGAATAAATATGAGTTGGCTAAGCTAAACTTAGCAAAAGCAACAAAGGAGCTACTAAGACCTAAACAAGCAGCAATAACTAGTGTAACACTCCATCCGTCCCTATTTAATAGTTACGTTTGACTTTCGAACTTTTGTTTGACTCATTTTTTTATTAGGAATAAGTTTTTCAAAAAAAATTGGAACAAATATTTCTAGAAACTAGACACATTGATTTGTCTTATGTATATATGTTACTTAACTTTATATATCAAAATGTAAAAGAAAATAATATATAGATTAAATACTGAAAAATAAACGTAACTATTAAAAATGGACGGAGTGAGTAGTAGAATTTTCTGGTGGAAACTTCGATTCTACCCATTCAGAAAGATATCCTTTTCGAGGATGAGGGCGTATGCGTCATGGCGGAACAACAGTTGTGATGCATGCTTCGGCACTCCTGCGTACTCCCTGAGAGGAGTTTAATAGTACCGACTCACCACTGCAGCGCGCTCCTGAATGGGTAGACTTGAAGATCCTGTCAAGAAAGCCCACTACCACATAGTACAAGTCTAAACATAATGAAAGCAACCAAAAGCAAAAATCACAAAGGGTCCAACAAAACAAAACCAAGAAAGAATATTGTCTGGCCTTATTACAATAGAAGAACCGGCAGGACTCAAGGCTCTCGAGGTCCCCCGAACCACGCAGATTCTTCTCAACCATCTCCCATACAGCCTTCGAGATGCGAGCCTTCTTCAAGGCTCGTTCCACCCCCAGGCTCGGGGGTCGTGACTTTGTGCATCCTCTCTTCAACCCTGTTCGCTGGAGTATAGAAAAAGTACTTGTAGGAGAACTCAGATTGGAGCTGGAGGCATGTAATGCAACAACCACTTGACGGGGGGGGAGGCTTCAACATAGAAGCCGGCTCCAGAATTGCTGCAGGCAGAATTGGTGTTGGATAAAAAAAACAACTACCTGCTTATTCCCTGCATCCACCTCATCCACCTTAGGGATCACCGGAGCGGAGGGAGGATCCACCAGAACCTGTACCACCTCAGGGATGGGAGTCGGGATCAAAAGCGCTTGGCCAATGGGGCCTGAGGGAGAAGTGAAACCACAGGATCGCATCCATGGTCCAAACTGTTGGACATCCCCTTTAATAGTCGCTTCTGAAAAACAACCTGAGGCAACGTGATCTAACATACCACAGTAATAGCAAAAATCTGGTAATCTCTCATACTGAAGAAGAAAGGTCTTCTTCACATTGTCAATTACTAGTACGTAACGGCTTGGTGAGGTATACATTAACGCGCAAACTGAGAGAAGCCCCACTATATTGGACTTCCAAAACCTTACCAAGTTAGGAACCAAAAAGTTGGTCCATCTCCTCAGTTAGCAGCTCAAAAGGCACATCAATAATATGGATCCAGAAATTCTCATGAGAAAAAGCAATAGTCAAGATATGATCCATGCGTCGCATCAACAGAGTAACCATTATACGGTTATTATACGACCATGGACCCTTTCGAACAATCAAACGTGCATGATCCAGAGATTCGAAGTGGAAACAAAAGACGTTTGATTCCTGAGGGGTAGAGGCATCACGGACTTTGAACTTGATATTCTTGGGTCATGCATGGGACATAGCCGTCACAAGGAGATCCGGCCGTGCGATCCGCGAGCAGAGTATGCGGCCAACCACCACCGGCGGAGGATCGATCGTCATCTTGGCAAGGATGAACGGTCGGACTGGCTCCTCCTCATCGAGATAAAGTTTTAGTCTGACAAGATGAGTGTCAAGGGCCTCCATCGTTGGAGCAAGTGCCGTCAAGAGCGAAGAGGGAAGAGTGGAGATCGGATGGAGAGCAGGGAGGCGGCGGCGAGGCTGGGGTGATCGGCGACGACGCTTTCTCCAGAAGTTTCCATACCAAGGTTTCGGCGGCAACAAAACCTAGCGGCGAAGGAGAGAAAACCGTGCCAAAAAATTACAACGTAAAATCTCAATGAACGCTAATCTACAGTTATTGGGGTTGAGTGGTAAGAATCTCATTATTTCTCAAGATCTCGATTTCAAATCTTGTGTATGGAGAAAACACCGTTAAAAGAGTTATCCCTCAAAGAAACTCAATAATATCCTATCAAAGTAAACCTGAAAAAATTAAAATTATATATATATATATATGCACTGTTTATTAATTCAAAGGGTACTCCTCTTTTTTACTTATAGTCTCAAGTTTTAGTTTTATGTCATTCAAGATTATTATCCGCGAGTATCTTTTGGAACATAAGATGAAAGTGAAAGGAGGATGGATGGTCAATTACAATTAAAAGCTAATACTCTCTCCCTCCCTATTTAATTGTTATATTTAATATTTAAATTTTTGTTTGATTTAATTTTTTATTAAAAATATTTATTAAAACAATTGAAAAAATATATTTTTAAAAATTAGATACAATAATCTATTTTATGTATATAAATTACTTAACATTATATACTGAAATGTTAAAAAAAAAAAAATACATAAATTAAATATTAAAATGGAAACGTAACTATTAAAAATAAATAGAGAGTAAGTCTATTATTGTCATGGTAATAATTTCAACATAAAAGGCTCATATATATGTGGTGATATATTTTAGCTTATTTTTACCATGGTAGGTAGTAATTATTTTCTCGACATAAAAAGAGAGGCCGCAAATTGATACTTACCGAGAAATTATCAAATCCCCCTTATCCCCCTTCTATATTTTCAATTTGCTTCCAAGCATCCAAAATATTACTATCATTCAAAGACACTACCTTCTTCACTACCGTCTACATCCTCTTCCACAACCGATTGATCTCCTCGATCCCTCTCCCTCGTTGATGGCTTCCTAATGTAGCTCCAATGGGATTTATCAGATTTTGAATTGAAAAACAAAAAAACATCAATTCTAAGATTAGGAGGGAGGAGAATCGAGCTTGCGTGAAGCAGAAAGAAATGTTGGGGGTTGTAATGAAGGGTTTGATGTCCATTGAGACGTTATTCTGCGATTGAAGACATTGATGGGGTGTGGTTGATAAGGTGTTTTTACATATATTTAAAGTTTTGGGTGTTGAAAGAACAAATGAAAATCTTAAAGGGGGAAATTGTAATTTAACATGTGCTAATGTGTTATGGCTTAACGCAGTACACCACGTTTATTTGTATATAAAAAAAAAACTCCACATTGGTATCCAATTGGTTTGATCTCAACTAATGAGTTATATAGATTGGCATCTTCTAAACATACTTAGTAAGAAATGCACACCTTTTAAACTTTTGGTGAGACAAAAGTATTTTTGCACTTCTCCGTACTTTTGGGTAAGAAGATAACTTATTCCCTATTGCTATGGACATGGAAAATTGAGAGTAATTGTCTCATTTTAATAGTTATGTTTCTTTTTTAGTATTTAATCTATATATTTTTTTTTATATTTTGATATATAAAGTTAAATAATATATATACATAAGACAAATCAATGTGTTTAGTTTCTTAAAATATTTTTTTTAATTTTTTTGAAAAACATATTGTTAGTAAAAAATTGAGTCAAATAAAAGTTCAAAAGTCAAATGTAACTATTAAATAGAGACGAAGGGAGTATCTTTCAACCTTACCAAATTATTAAACATCTTCATCTATCTATCTATATATTGAAAACCAATTACTATTGAGGTTAAGTGATAAGAGACTTATTTTTTATTAAACAAATCCTAAATTTGAGTCTTTTGTATATATAAAATATTGTTGAGACAGTTATCATCGAAGAGGTCTAACACTGCTAAATCTACATAAAACTGCACACACACAAAAAAAATCAAAAATAAAAAAATATAAATATATAAATATATTTTTTAAAGAAATTAAATAACATTCATTTCATTTCAGGAGAAATTGTCCTATAGTAATGTTTTCCATCCATAATGCTTCAACACGTGTTTTTTTTTCCTATTGAAAGATGAAGAGCTCCTGTCATGTCAACACTTCATTTGGTGAACAACTCTTATCGCAAACAAAACAATTGTGGCTATCAAACGACAAACTAAAAAACAAAACGGGTTGTTTGATGGCAAGGGTTTGGGCCCAATCAGGCCTGTTAATGAGGGCCCAGAAAAGGAAGTATGAGCCTCGCGTGCGGGTGGGGTTTCAAGCTAGTCAAAGTCAACATCTCAGGGAAGCCACACGAGTGGTGTTGCTGTTTAGTGAGACCGGTGACTCCATGGAAAATATCTCATATTACCATCAATCAAAAACATCACTACTTAAAAAAAAAAACTCTTATTTGACTACATTTTTTAGTTTAATATTTTAAGTTTATCGTTGAAATAGTTTATTGGTTCCATTTTACCATCATATTAATATACAGTGTTAAAATTTTATCACATGACGTCTCTGCTCGCACTTGCCACTGTCGTCGCTGCTGACTGTCGCCTTTAACATGTCGGAACTCACCATTCACGACCTAAGTTTGTAGATCTAGGCCTAGGGCCGTTGGATCCCAGCCTAGGATCGTCGATTTGAGGCCCGGGCTCACGATTCGCCTGCCTTGAACCGCGACCTGGCAGCTCTAGGCCACGATCTGGGAGCCCTAGGCCGGGATCCGGCAACCCTAGGCCCTGATCTGCGACTCAATGTATTTATTTCTCCGTTCCAAAAAATTTCGGCAGTGGTCGACGATGTCAAATAGACTCCATCAGCAAAAAGTTTTGCCACGCTGGCAAAAAGAAATGGCGATGGTGAATTGGGACCGGAAACTATAACAGTGATAGTAATATAGGGCATTTTTTCAAAGTAGTGATAGTTTGGATCCAATTGCCAAACGTTGATGGCAATTTGAGACATTTTCCCTTGAATAAACAAATCAACATTCTTTTCTTCTTTTTATTCGGTGACATAAATTTTTAGTAGTTCTAGTAAACAAAGAAATAAATAGTCCCCAAAGAAAATTTTCCTCAATATATACCCAACAATTAACAACCCAAAAAACACCAACAAACCGCCCCTCATTATATCTTGAGTACGCAATTATATATATAGCTCCGGATAAAATATGATTTTCTTTTATTTACAGTCTTGTCATTGTTATATATATTACTCTCTTCGTCCCATCTTAATAGTTACGTTTCTTTTTCAGCTTCTAATCTTTATATTCTTTTCTTCAATATTTTAATATATAAACTTACATCCATAACATAAATCAATGTGTCTAGTTTCTTAAAAAAAAAAATCAGATTTTTTGAGCAAATTCTTTCTATTAAAAAAATGAGTCAAACAAAAGTTCAAAAGTGGAACGTAACAATTAATAGGGACGGATGGAGTACATTTTTTTCTGTTTTAGATTTTGAAATCCGTCAGTCTTCTTTTTCTAGTTCTTCTCTTTCTGATTTCTTCGCAGACGTATTTATGTTCTTCTCATTCTCGTTGCTTCGCATATCTCTTTCTCTACTTCTTGTTCTCGAATTTCTTAATGAATGTCACGATTATATCTCTTTAGTATGGATTTGCTTATTTGATCGATATTTTTCATCATTTCTTAGCTTGATCTCGAACGTTCTTCAATTTAATGGCATCCTGTATGATCGATTTAGATTTGAATTGTGATCTTGCTGGATCTGGATATGTTTTAGGTGTGTAATTGGTTGTTGTTGATTTTTTTGTTATTATTTGTTGCTTATCTTTTTGTTTGATCTTCTGTTATTTTGATTTTTCGTAGCTTCTGAAAGTTGTTCTAATGAAGGTTTTTTATTTTGATCGTGATGATGTTTTGTTAACTCAAGAAGAGTTTTCGAAGATTTTTAAAGAAATTGGTTTGTCAGATGTTAACGTTTTCATTTATTATCTTATTTCTACTTGTGGAATTGAAGATTCAGGTTTATTCTTTTGTTTATTATATTGTTTCTCTTGATGATCGTGTAGAGTTGTATGTTGATCGTGGTGTTTTGTATGTTGTTCATGTAGCTTCAGGTTGTTGATTGCATAGTGTTTGTATTGCATAGTGTTTGTATGTTGTTTTTTATTTGAACAGATCATATAGTATTATGATGTGGTATTTAGTTGTTGATTCCATACTGTTGTATGTTGTCATGTTCTAGTTAGTTGTTTATCTTGTAATATGTAAATGTTGATCATGTAAATTTGTATCTGATCGTCGTGCTTTGTATGTTGATCATGTAGCATTAGGTTGTTGATTGCTTAGTACTGTATGTTGTTCTTATAGATTCTTATGTTGATCATGTGGTGTTCTATAGGTTTTGTTTTTGTTTTATGTTGATCTTGTAGTTTCTCATGCTGATCATATTGATCATATTGTGTTTGTATGCTGATCTTCTATTGTTTGATTTTTTTTAAGTTCTTGCAACTTTTGTGTTTGCATCTACGAGTAATGATTCGGTTTCTTCGAATGGATTTAATAGTTTCAATTTGTATGGGAAGGAGTTTCATTGTGAAGATGAGGATTTTAATTGTTACAGGGATAATGCTCTTTCTTGTTCTCGATGTTAGAAGGAGTTCGTGGGTGGCTGTTTCGGGTTCTGTTTCTAAGAGGTAGATATGTTGCAGTATTGAGGGGTTTGCTAGTGTGTCATCCTCTAGTGTGCAACGAAATAACACAACCCTAAGATGTGGTTGCAAATCGTTTATGAGGTTAGTTGTGAACAATGGTGTGTGGATATGTTATCATCATGATCGACAACACAATCATGTTTTTAATGCATAGGGGCAGTGACATTTCTTACGTGGTTCTAGACAGATTAGTGAGTCGAAGAATAAGATACTTTTATCATTGTTGGGCCCTGGTATAAAGTCTGTTGATGCTTGGAAAATTATGGTTCAAGAGGCTGGTGGTATCCAAAGCGTGCGGTTCAACAAACGTGATATTTAGAACCTTCTTGGAAAGGAGAAATTAAAAAGTGGACGAGGTAATGATGGTCAAATGTTAGTGAATTTGTTTTTGAGTTGATCAATTGAAGATGTTGGTTTTTTCTTCAAGTATGAGATTGTTGAAGGTCGGCTTTCTAACTTTTACTGTAGGGATTCAACGATGTTGATTGATTATGAAGTTTTTGGAGATCTTGTTTTTTTATATAACTTATCCCAAAACATGTATGGTTTGTGTTGTGTTTCATTTGTTGGAATCAATAATCATGGCAGTACTAATATTTTTTGTTGTGGTTTTCTTGTGGATGAGAAGACTTCTACTTTTGGTTGGTTGTTTGACAAATTTTGTTAGGGTGTCGGGGAAAAGAAGCCAGTGACATGTATGACGGATCAAGACTAGGCTATTGCTCTAGCTACTGAACAACACTTGTCAAATTCAAAACATTGTGTGTGTTTATGACATATATCTCAGAATGCTTGGAAACATCTTGGGTGGTTGATGAATAGAGATAAGGAACTTGAGAAGTTGTTGAAATTTTGCTTTTATAGCTGCCTTTCTGAAGATGAGTTGCTGGCAAAATGGGCCCCTATTGATCAATATGAAGTTCACTATAATGATTGGTTGACTTTTACTTTGGGGTTGAGGTCCAAATGGTGTCTGGATTTGTCTGGTAATGTATTATCTGTAGGTAATTTTTCTTATGTTGATTATGTTGTTCTTTTCGATCAGCATGTATTATGATTTGATAATCATATTGATTCTTAGCGATCGACATTTGTTTCACACCAGATCATCATTTGTAATGATTGATCAGGATTATGATTGTGTCGCCCTCTTGGCATTGACTGATTGGTGCTGGTTGAAGTCCTCCTTGCGGGTTCCCATGATTGAACCCTTCGTGTCTGAGCCTCTGATAGGCGTTGTTCCAGATTCCTTCTTGTCTTTGGGGATAGTTGTTTCTAAAGTTGTCAAAGTTGGCTTCATCTATTGTGTCGAGCTCGTCGATGACTACGGCTTGCGTCACTCCAGGTCGCTCTTGACTTTTGAGAATTCTGTCAATCATGCTCGTGAGAGCGCCCATTTGTGCCTGGAGCGATGTCTGATTTGTCACTTTTTGCTCCAATTCAGGTTTTCCTATAACATATACTCTAACACACACTAAGGACTAGCATTTGATCATAAAAACACAAGTTTAAGGGGTAAATATATAACATTCTTGCATGCTCATCATTTGTCCACCCGGACCAGTTCCAACCGCCCCATTCATCTGAGGCAACTAATTAATTATGAGTTCATTTGAAAGTATTAGAAAAGTTTAGGATCTAATTGTAAGTTTTACTTAACTTTTAGCGGGAGTTTCAGTTGGAGGAGGAGCGCCAAAAGGAGCGGAAGCGCGTGGATAGACAGAAGAAGCAGATATATATCCTTTAGATGCGCAATGTCGAGCATGAGATGATGATCCGACGCCAGGAAGGGGTGATCCAACGCCTAGAGGACATGATCCATCAAAAGGCGGTCCAACTACGACAGGCGAATGCATCCACTAGTACCATCTGGGGAGCGTTGCAGTGGCATCAGATCCTATCACCGAATGATGCGTCGGCGGATCTAGTGGTTGGTGACAGTCGTCGCCACCACGGGCCAACCCCTACATTCATGACGATGACTTCAGTGAGGATGTTTAATGGCCCGATCCTATGGTGGAGCCACCACACTACAACTTCCCGTCGCTCTCGAGTTTCGAGTCCCTCTTTGAGTCGCAAGAGGCTATGGAGGCGTACATGACTCGCCTCATTCTCAGCATCCACCGGGTCGGCTTGGCGATCCTCCTCCAACTCCTTAGAATTTCCATTCATAGAATATTTTGATGTAAATATAATATTTTGATATAGATATACATTTATTAAATATATATACTATTGATTTTAGGATCTTAATAATTTAATCTTGTTATCTCATCAAAACATGTCGAGAACACCTTTACATACAAAACGTGATGCAGTACATACATATATTTTCGGATCAGCATGGTGTTTTTGATAAATCATGTATTTTTTCAATCATTCGAATCAAGGAGACAAGAATAAGATACTAAAGTGGAGAGATGACTAATATGTACCTTACACCATGGATAAACATAAGGAATAAATTTCTTGTTCCTAAAATGAGTAAAGTTCATTTTTAGTCCCTTAACTTTGATGTGTGTCCTATTTTAGTCTTTTTTTAAGAATTCGTCATGTATTGATCCTAAAGTTGTGTTTGTCTTATTATGATCCTGTCGTCAGTTTTACCGTTAAATATTCTATTTTCTTTTTTAATTTTACACAAACACCCCTACAATGGTTGTCTAATTACATGTCTAATAAGACTATGGTCATTCAATTTTTAACAAATGTACAGACAAGTCCCCAAACTTAACAATAACCAAGTGATAATTCTGGAGTTTAGAGAGAGAAAGCAATCCAGCTCCACCGCCTCCATTCAATGCGCCGGCTAATGAATCCGCCAGATTTCTTCTTTCATGTCTTCCCATCCACGCCTGTCAGAGTCGATAATGCTGCG
>JBBYHH010515718.1:0-11029 GCA_038382905.1 Daphne laureola
CACCAACCAAATTTAATACTACCAAACAAGAAATGTGTTGGTGGAGGAATATAAAACAGAACAAAAACACAAATATATGGTTCCTCAATTAAATACTCACTCATTCAACACAACCACATAAAACAAATTGACTAGATTCCATACATTTCTTCTATGTGCATGCACAACTGAACTTTCGCCTTTTTGCAGAGGGAATCGATTCTATGCAGAGAATCGATCCTAATGATACTCCCCAATTAAATTTTTCTATTTCTCACTCCTCACTCTCTCGCTAACTCTCGGCAGCTCACTCTCACAACTGATGCTTAGATGAATTTTCCGCCATTAAAGCCCCTAACCCTTTCTGATTCCCGCCTCAACTGTCCATGTGTCTAAATCCGTGAGCCACATCATTAAAGAATTGACGAAGGATGAGATCGGTACAATTCTAATAGTTCAGTGGCTGATTTGGCCCGTTAAATAGTTCGATGACCGAGTCGTGACGATTCAAATAGTTTAGGGGTTTATACGTCCTTTTTGCCTAATTAAAAACATGGGAAAAAGCTCGTTTTATCATTGAGGTTTACTAAAATGACTCTTTTTACCAGTTTTTTTACATCGGTATCCCTATTGTTACTATCGTCAAGGTTTTGGGACCATGTTTACCGATGCAGCTAAATTTATTACACATTAGATCCTAAAGTTTTTAAAAATTGATAAATTCATCCACATTCTAAATCACTCTTCATTTTCATTCATCTCAGACCTACATTCCCCTGTTTTTCTTAAGCCCACAACCAAAGCTTTTGAAAACCTCTCTCTCACCACCTCACCCTCTTCTATCCTTTCATCAGATCCATCTCATGTGAGAAATTCTCAGCCCAATCAATACTACTCTGTTTTGGTCCCCGAAAGAAAGTCTTTCTCTACTACGCAAATTGAATTGATTAGTTGTATATGATGATTAACGTATGTTTACTCCCTTGGGGGCCTGTAGAATTTAACAGTGTTTAATTTATTTTAGGTAGTTAAGAGCATCTATAATAATACTATCTAATTTTAAGTTAAATTGTAGTAAAAATGACAAAAAAAAACTATTATAGCTAGTGAGTTTAACATTGTTATTGCAATAACGGTAGCTATTATATCTAGTGATATTTATTATTGATTTGAGATCAATCATATTTATCATATGATTAGTAATAAAATTTATCTCCTCACTCCCAAATTTGGACAGTCAAATAGCTAAAACTATTATAACTTGAAATAAATTAACTAGTATTGTTGTAGATATTCTAAGTATCGATACTCAATAACACCAAATTGGTACCAGCATTGGCTATCAAATTGTTATATTATGGAGAGTGAAAAGAAACTCAAACCTGCTAACAAATTTAATTAGTCTCCCTCTGCTCTTTCCATCTCAATAACTAGTAATAAAGATCATTGCATACGTTTGGCGGTTAATTAAAAGGTATCTTGTTCGTGTGGCTGCATAATAATGTATACTGTGTAGATACAACACAACCGTAAGCGGAAATTATTTATAACCGGCGGTGGTGGGACGGGTCTTTTATTTGCATTGGAGAGAAATCCAAATGTGAAAATGGGACAATTATAGCACGGGGCATGAATCACCGGTGGAGGGCGGAGCCGCCCGTTCCTGGACGGATCAATCGGATATTATTTATGACCAGTGACGGTGGGACAACTCCCTTTTTTATATTTTTTAAAATTTTGGAGAGGGGTTTAGATTGTAACTTTTAAAAATTTAGGGTTATTTTTTATCTTTAGAGTTTGGGGTCAAATTAAAAATGAAAATACAGATTATAACAGAATAATCCATCTGTTAACGATATCAGTGGCAAATATGGTCCAAAAAATAGTTTTAATGGCAAAATGGATAAAAAAAAACAAAATGTTGATGGCAAGAGGGATACTGATTTAAAAAAAAGGCAAAAATGGTCTTTTTGACAAACCTCAGTGGTAAAAAATAGTCATTTTCTCTAAAACATCTAAATTGATTTGAAAGATACACCCATAATGGGTATGATATGATGTATTTTTTTTTTTTTTAAAAGGGAATGACTTCATTCACTGACAAACAACCTTAGACTGGATAAATAAACTAAGCAGAAAAATTTCCACGATAAAATCTAGAGCTCTTAGCAGATGATAAGCATAAACGAAACTACCATTCCTATAGCTGAAGGCTACATAGGAGACCAAAACATAATAATAAATCCTACAGCCCCATAAGCTTAAGATAGATAAGGGTAAAAATATCCAAAAGGATCTCAAAATGACAAATAGAAATAATAATAGGATCATCAAGCGACAAAATAGCATAATCAATTAATGATATGATATCCGAAATGATACCAATGAATACATGTCCTTTCCAACTACTATATGGCTTCATGTAAGTATCCATCCGCAGCATCCGTGAGCCTATTCGAGAAATTCCTCCTCCTCCACTGTAGCCACGCAATGCGTGCCCGAGAAAGTCTATTCCTTGCAAGGATACCCGGAAAGCACAAGTACTCATAATGCAACACCAGCACATATAATATCAGAAACCAGCACGACACCCTCATCGTCTGATGAAACCAAGTCTAGTATAGATGGTGAACGAGCAGGGCGGACTTGTTACCCCAACCATTCGCACTCGTCCAACTCATTTCATCGGGCAAGGAGCAAAGTCGCTCCTTGCCGGTTCTGGCGTATCCTCCAGAGACGCCTCTGCCTAGGCCCTCACCCTGACCCTTTTGCGACCTCCAACACTTGTCGCTCCATCCTCTTGCATCATGGCCCCACCCCAACCAACGAACCCCTCGTCAAACTATGTCCACCACCATAAAAAAACCAACAACACAAACCAACCACCAACCAATCTCAATAAAGGGTTAATTTGTGTCATCCACCAAAGATGGGCCCCACAGCAAGGGACCCACCCAATAAGGGCAGCCTTGCTTAGACCCCAAAACTTTGCAGAAGTAGCTGCATGTTGCATAAACAGCATCGAACCAGGAGGTTCGCTTGGCGGTGCCAGAAAGCTCTATCGCCGGCCAGCTCTGGATCGGAGCCACATAAGGCTCGAGGCGGAGTGGGAAGGTCAGGCCAGGGAGGAGGTCGCTGTGAACGACATGGTTGAGCGGCCGACACCAGGTCCACGGAGTCCCATCGTGAAAACTGGCGGAGACCGGAGCGCCCAAGCCCACCACTCTAATTAGCCAGTGCACCCAGAGAAGACATCCCCAGTGTAGTTGCCGACCTCCGCGGGCAACGAGGGAGAAGTCTCATCGCCTCATGTGTCAGGTTCACTGGAGACGACGACAGACGGAGAAGAGCAGTCGGGTATTGAGAGGCGTTGGCGATCGCAGGAGGCACTCGAGGGCCCAAGAGGCGAGACACCCTCTTCAGGCGAACCGGAGAGGTGCTCGTAAGCATAGGAAAACTGAGCAACTCACCGGTAGGAGAGGGCCCATCCCCGGCAGAAAATAGCCAATGGCAGCGACCGTGGAGTCCCAAGTGCAAAACTCTAGCAGAGTCCATGCTTCTTTTTTATCTCTTGGTACTTATATGATATTTATGAGAGGAAATTATTGATTTGAAAGATTAAAAAAAAAGGTTCCTTCTTAGAGGGTTAGTTCAACGCATGAATTTCTAGAAATATATTTATTGGTGATTACAACATGAAATTGTTAGTGAAGTGATAAGGAAGTTGGGAGAGATAAGGTTGTAGCTCAAATACATTCTACAATAGCTGAGAGAAGTGAGCATGTTAATAAGTGGGCTTTATTATCATATAATAATTTCATGAATAATGTTGACTTAATTATTTTAATACATGAATTATAAAATGTGTTAACTTAGATTCTCAATTATGCAGTGTTAAACACTTTTTTCTTTTGATCATATCAATGTTAGTTGACCTTAGGGTAAATGCTTATTATGATCTTAGTTCTTTCTAATCTATACTCAAAGTCCTTAAACCTATCAAATCTAACAAAAATATAATCTCATTAAATTTTCTGGGTGGATGAGTCGGATTGAACGGAAGAGCAAGGTTAGCCACTACAGCCCATTGAAGTTTTGAACTTAAGTATTTGCAATCTAATATTGTTAATTCTTACAAATAAATCACATATCTGTAAAAAAAACTAACAATGTTAGAGTCTCATTGAGCAAGTTACCGAGTTAAACGACTAAAGTACTTGAATTTACATAGTTCAGGGATTAAGTTTTCACGTTTTATAGTTCAGACACAAATAATAATAATAATAATAATAATAATAATAATAATAATAACTCCCCAACATCTAAAAAATCTCAAGTGGACCGATTTACAGTACATTCAAAATTGATTTTATAAATAAAAAGAAAAACAAATGAACCTGTTGGGTGAACCTGGATGCTTTTAATTCTCCATATGCTTGGAAAAGCCAATCAGAACAAACCAAATTGAATAGACTGAGATTTCATAAAAAAAACATGTTGGGATTAGTTAGTTGGGTGGGACTTTGGTAAACTCATTCAATATCCAAAACCTGCCTCGTAGTGTAGTTAGTCATCTTCAAACATCATCACACCCAACGAGCTTAAAGCTAGAGGAGCCCTACAAAATGATGGTGGTTGAAGCTTTTTAGGAGCTTGGCTCACAAGTGTTCAGGGTTTGGTTTGAATGCAGTTAGTTCCCCATCTCCTTTTTGCCTATCATTTGGTGCGTTGGGTGGACAAAAAAGTTATGAAGTCAACAGTAAGGAACCCTAACACAAGCAAACACTTTATTTTGTTTGTTTCTGATTTTTTTCTAGGTAAAAAGCATGAAAAAACCCCTCAACTTTCTGAGTTGTCACAATTTGATAACCAAACTTTCTAATTTCTCAATTAAATCACTAAACTTTTTTAAAATTACACCAATTTAACCATTGCGCCTGATTTTTGATGATTTTTTCACGCGGAAAAACGATACAAATTGAATAAGAATGGTAGTGTCATTGCTTCGATGTTATGATTTTCATACAAGTACACACTTATACTTTCTATATCCATCCGGATCTCCTCGTAGGGGTTGGGCGCTCTCGAGCAGGTACATTTCTGCTTCGCTTTTATTTAGCCCACGATCAAACTTCAATGCTGCAGACGGGAGACCGAATAAAGCCACATAACTAGTTGATGGCGTAGTGGAGTTGGATGAGTACCGGTTACGAGTTATAATAACTTGCCTTTGTTTCTACTATCCTATGTTGTATGCGTACTTTATATTTATGGCTTTCCTTTGCTACTTTCTTTCCACTTCTAGTTTGATTTGGTTAGTAGAATATCAACAACTTAACTGTGATCTGGCTCAGCTCTTGTTAAGACATTTGGACTCGCTTTTAAGGGTTTTGTCCCTCTTTCCTTGTTTTCTCGGCTTCTGTCGTCTGATTTAGAATGAATGTCATTCCCTTCAACAATAAAAAAAAAAAAGTTAAACATAAAGTATATCTAAATGTCTAATTAAAAACACTTTAAAATAATATCTTTGAAAAAGTCAAAACGCGGTTAGGGTAAGGGGAATGACGTGATGTTCACATAACGTGTGCCATTTTATTTTATTTTATTTTTCTAATTAAACAGTTAGAGACATTTTAAATTTAACTTTCTACTCAAGCCGTCTCGTTTTTCCACCTGAAACATCATCAGAAATAGACACAGTGATTAAATTGAAGTACAATTTTGAAAATTTAGTGGTTTAATCGACAAGTTTGAAAATTTGATAACCAAATCGTGACAACTTAAAAAGTTGAGGTTTTTTTTTCATGTTTCTTAACATCTGGTCTTTTTTGTTGGATTTTTTACTTGATGAATAAAAGTCAATACCTGCTGAACTATAATGTCTGATGGTTGATTGGCCATCCAATCTGTCATCACCACCTATATGAATAAGTATGATATGAGCAGCATTGTTAGATCAGTTTTCCTGCAAAAATGGCTGCAGTGATGAGCCTTGAGAGTGTTTTGGCTGCCAGAAATGTGTTGAAGACCAGCCTAGAGAATTCCAGAGCTCTCTCTTCTGCTCTCAATGAAACCAAACCAAAACTGGCAGAGATCAGCATGAGCTTGCCCCTTCTAGAAGCAACCATCAAACCTATTGCTTCAATCAGGGACCAGATCAAGCTTGCTGTTCTTCCTGCAGCAGCAGCACTCAAGATCCTCGACTCCATTCGTGAGCTCGAGAAAACGCTCGTTTCCAGCTCCGAGATCTTCACTTACGTTGCAGCTCTCAGGCGGATGGAGGAAGCGATCAAGTTTCTAGCTGATAATTGCTGCTTGGCATCCAAATGGTTGCACGGTGTAGTGGACTCGCTGGAAGAGAGACCCGAGGTGAACGAGGCTCATGTCTCGAATCTCAAGAGATCGTTGATGACTATGCAGGAGCTGCCCGCGAAGGCTGTTCTCTGCGAGGCATTGGACAAGTTAGAGAGGTTGTTCGAGCAGCTCCTGGCTGATGGGTGCATGGAGCTGCAACACCCAACTTGTAGTGTCCCGCAAGTATACTTGCAGAAAGTTCAGTTCGCGGTTGAGAGACTGGATGCTAATGGCAGGATGAGTAGCTGCAAGAATGTGTTTGTTGCTATTCGCAGTGAGATTGCTAGAAGAAGAATAGAAGTGCTTGATCTCGACTACTTACAAAAGCCGAATTGGGATGGTTTCCTGTCTGAATGGGGAAAGGATTTGGAGTTCACCGTCAAGAATGTGCTCGAATTTGAACACAGGCTTTGTTTGCAGACCTTCACCAACACCGGCTTAGATGTTGGAACAGTTTGCTTTGCAGAGATTGTTTCGAAATCTGGGTTTCTTCTGTTCATCCAGTTCGGGATGAATGTGGCAAAGAGCAAGAAGGAAGCCAGCAAGCTCTTGAAGCTTCTCGAAATCTTCTCGGTTTTGAGCAATCTGAGAGTTGATTTCAACCGCCTTTTTGGAAATAAAAGCTGCAGGGAAGTCCAGACAAAGACGAGAGATCTCATCAAAGAAGTAGTCAATAACGCGGCAGATATTTTCTTCGAACTTCCAGCCCAGGTTAGGCTCCAGAGACATAGCTCTCCTCCTGCAAACGGAAGTGTCCCGAAACTGGTGAGCTTCGGAACAGACTATTGCAATCAGCTTCTGAACGAACAGTTCAAGCCGAGCTTGTCTCAGATTCTGGAGATACAACAAAGTTGGAGACCTGAACGAGATCAAGAACAAGTAACAACTGATGAGATAATTTACTGCATCATAAAGGAAATAGCCTTGAACTTGGACTCTTGGTCCAAGTCCTACGAAGACAGGGTACTTTCCTACATTTTCATGATGAACAACCATAGCCATTTCTTCAATCTCAAAGGAACACAACTTGAGGCTTTAATGGGAGAAACTTGGGTGAGCTCCCATGGCAGATACAGAGAATACTACTTGGCACTTTACCTCAGAGAGAACTGGGGCAATTTACCTGCAATGCTGAGCCAACAAAGCCCGAGCCTCGCAAGGCTCAAGGCGTTCAAAGAAGCGTTCAACAGAATGTACAAGAGGCAAGAAAATTGGGTTGTTTGTGATGAAGAATTGAGGCAGAAAGTTCGAGAGCTCGTGTTTCACTTGTTGGTGCCCGGTTACGAGAGTTCATATCGGTTATATGAACATCTACTTAGACATGAGGAAGATTACTGTGTTCATAGAATGCAGAGTATGCTAGGGGCTCTGTTTCAGACCAGGGATGAATCAAGGAAGAGCATCAAGGAATCTCATTTCACTGAGAAAGTTCGAAGTGCTTTTAGCGCTCAATTGCGGTTAACACTCAGAGCAATGTGAGATTGGCAATAGAAAACTACTCCACTATTTAATTTGTAGGGTTTAACTAGTGAAGTCAAAAAAACACTTCTTTACATGCCTTGCTATTACAAAGATCTAAGTGAGTTTATTACAATTCTCGCATGTCCAAACACAGTTCTGCAACAATCTTAACATGGAGCTGGAACAATAAATACAATAACCTAAACATCTTCTTCACAATACTATAATATGCAACAAAAATGTTTACCTTGGTATCACGAGGCTCCGCATTCTTCAAAGTTAGAAGCTTTTCCCGCAACCATCTTGATGCTATAGGGTTTTAGGTTGGTGAATGTTGAAAAGAAAAGAGAGGAAGCAAATTAGTACCACACCGTACATCCACCCGTGCCTTCGGCTTGGAGTGGAGGAAGAAGTCGAAGCAATTGCTGTTGTATTACCGGCTGCAGTTTTGTTGTTCCTGGAAAGACCAATTTAGCAAGTCATCAAACTGATAAAGAACACAGAGGAAGTAAGAGATGCTGCTCTAAGAATTCAAAATGTCTGTTATCTGAACTTACCCTCCAGCAGTCATGTATATGCATTTATCATAGCCTGTAAAATTCCAAACCAGTGATGCGTTAGATCGAAGACGCAAAAGAAAATACCCGCTGCTGCCATAAGTTCTGAACCTAAAAGATGAGCTAAATAACTTACTAGGGTTTTTGTTGACTTTGACACCTGCTCCACCAAAGCTGCATGCTACATCAGTAGCCCCATTTTGCTGGTAGTAACTGTTGAATGCATAAGATGCATGAGAAACCTGACTGTCAGGTTCAAAACATGGTTGGCTAGGTTGAATGGGTGAGCAGTCCACATTGCCTGAACTACAAGCCCAATCAAGCGCGTTTTTCAAATCCACTTCCGAAGCCTTGCTAGAAGCAATGCACCAGGTAGTTCCGGTTGAATTCGTAGCACTTGAATTCGCCGACACAATGACACCTTTGCCAGAGAAGTCCAGGTTATAGACACTTGTCTGGTCTGGATAAAACAAGCCCCAGTTTCTTTCAGACTCCAATCCAGGCTTCCTATTCTCATTAAACAATGAGAATATATAAACATCCAGCGGTTCACCTGGCTTTGCAGGAGTACCAGTATTGTTTATAACATGCCGAATTAGATTGGTGTTGTAAATCTGTGCATTCTCAGGAGTTGCAGCTTTCTCTTTCGGAGATCCTTTTGAAGGCCACCCAGTTTCAGTGACCATAATCTTGATAGTTCTCAAATTTAGAGCCATAAGCGCAAAATAAATGGCATCAATCTGAGCATCAAACAGGTTTTCGTAGAGCAAACCGGTATTTGGATCTATAACTTCTGAGGATGACTGAAACAAGGCATAGTCTAGAGAGACATTGCCTGGGGAATTCCTATAAGCATAATAAGGGTATAAGTCTATCATGAAAGGTGACTTGTTCTCGGCTAGGAATTCCAGCATGGGTTTCAGAAAGTATGCATGGCTACTGTTAAAGGCACCTGCAGATGGGGGAAATGATCGGGACAGAACACCAAGAGAATGAGTGCTTGAAACTCTGATCCTCTTTTGAAGACCCACATTTTTCAATCCTGTTAGAACATTCTGCATTGCAGCAACCGCTAATGCAGCCGTAGTGTTCGGAGCCTCGGTCAATTCAGCACCGACAGTTATATGAGTGATCTTTGTAGCTGGATAGTAAGAAAGTATGGTGTTCTTCAGCCACATGTCTACATTTGATTGAAACTGGGAGAATGACAGCAAGTCCGAATTCGGAACACCAACCATTAGTTCTACGCTGCTATTTGCAAATGCCTTCAGAACCTGGATATTCGAATCGTAGATCCTCACGTACTTAATATTTTGAAGTTTAACTAGTTCTACTACTTTGTCGGGTGTGGGGAGATCATCAGCATTTCTTCCATAGCATACTCCAGTTTTGCTTCCTATGCTGAAATCTGCCATTAAAATAAAATTTTCAGTCTTCACACCAAAGAAAGTGATACGGTTAAACCAGTTGCGGCTTCACTTGAACCAGAAAATGAGGATAAAGAAGTAATCTCCTAAATCAATGCCATGTTCAGGTGACCATCATCTACCATGGACAGCTACCAGGAACCTTTCTAATCCCAAAAACGTTCTGAAAAACAATGAATCACCCCAATTCCTGTTTAACTAGGCATAACTCTCGCCATAAATGCATCTTAAATACAATGACAGGAGAACTAGACATTGCTACAGTCATGTAATACATAGGTTTAAAGTTTGCCAGTTTTCATGTAGACAATGGTGTTGTTTGAAAATCCTTCTTCAAGTGGGAACTCATCATTTTCAGAAGCATAAATAAACCAAAATGCCTAAAAAGAAAAAGAAAAGAAAAATAGACATTCACACTAAGAATGCTAAAAATGGTCAACACTAAGACAAAAAAGAAAAACTCTCATTAATACCCTTACCTAAGGTCTACTCCAGCACACTGTTACCCCACAGACATGTACTGTATCAATCATGTACAAAAAGGGCAGCTAGAAGTTAATAACGCAAACAATTATTTCCAAGAAAACAACAAAAATCTTAGCCAAGTTGAAAACTTGTGATTGAACCCTGGTATCAAACATGAAGATCTGGGTACAGAAAGGATGAGAATGCAGAAGAACAGAAGAAAAGAAAAGAAGGGCACCTAATAGCATGAAGAAGAGGGAAATAATGAAGATGAAGTTCAGTCCTGAACCCATAGCTGGAAAGAACCCAGAGAATCTTCCTATCTCCTGCTCTCCCACTTTCTTCTACTGGGTTTCTGGATTAAAATCAACTTCCTTTTCTTTGAAGACCTTCAGCAATATCAGTCTTAGAGAGACTAAAGTTAAGGTAGAAACTTTCTACTAAGACTGGCTCACTGGTTGGCTTCTATGTTAAAAACAGGTCTGTTTTTAGCCACAGTACCAGACATTGGTCTTTCCCCTGAGACATCTCTCGATTCTGGTTTCAGCTCGTCTGGTTTTCACTGTCCAACTGGGTCTTTATGAGAATTTATCCTTTAGTGGGTGGGTTAGTAGTGAATGGAAAAATTCCAGAGCGGTCACATATCTTAACTTTTAAACGTATTTTGATACACGAAGTAATAAGGCGGCCATTATTAGGGGTGAAATGAAACGAGCCGGCTCAAGCTCAGCTCGAGTTCGAACTCTAACGAGTCTAACGAGTCGAGCTTCACGAGCCTCGAGCTCG
>JBBYHH010515829.1:0-11028 GCA_038382905.1 Daphne laureola
CTTAGAAAGCATGATTATTTCAAGAAAATTCTTGAAGAAACAGGCTCTGCAGAAATCGATCACAAGGAAAGAAATACTAGAGGCCCAGATGGAATTTTTTTTCAAGAAAAACGAATTTCTAAACTAGGGATCTACAAGGTTTGGTCCCCAGAAGAATGGGGATTGCCCCACACCAGAAAAAAGGTTTCTTAACGAGGAATACAAACATCATGCTTGTTCATACTGGGATTACATCCAAGCATGAGATGAAATTTTTAATTTCCAGAATTCTGATAATAAACACTCCTGGTTGATTATTTTCAAATCTAACCAGAAGAAATTCCCAAATTGATTTCACATCTGGTTTCTTAAGAAAGGATTGATCTCAGATCAATTCCCAGAAGATGTTAAAAAATCATTCGGTGAATTTTTTGAATTCAACAAACATAAGTCGCAGAAAATATAGTCCCTTATGCAGAATTCTATTTTTTGGTCCTTGATGATTGTCATATATTCATGCGTTTTTACCTCCTTACTCATACTTTTATTGGTTGTTTGTTAGTACATAGTGTGGGCGCGAGTTATTTTTTAGGCAGTCCATGTTCGTGAGAAAAAGCGAGGGTTCGGGAGAAAAAATGTGTGGAAAAGTAAAAGTGGGGACTACACTGCAAACACTCAAAGATTTCGAGGAGAAAGGAGTGAGAAAGACGCGGGCGACCAGAATCGAGACACGGGCGATCGCACGCCTATTTGCACTAAAGTCGACAGGGGCGCGGGCGAGTCTCGGGCGACTAAAGACCAACTGCGGGCGATCGCCCGCCCGCTAAGTCAGAATTCCTGCTCGGGTTTAAGGCCCTAAAATTAGCACACAAACACAATTTTTTTCATTCTAGTTAGTTTTTGTGTGATTTCTCTCTCCATGGAGCTCTTACCTAGGGTTCCCGACACTTTTCTACACATTATTCATTGTTCCAGACTAGATTCCAGGATCGATCAGTTGGAGATTGCTCTACAGTTCTAAACCAATTTTCTATCTCTACTATTTTCTTCTGCAATTATGCTTTCCCTAATTGATGAATGTTTGTCAAGCATGAATAGGGAGTAGTCTTTTATCCTCTTTGGTTGTTTGGGTAGTTGTATGGTTGCTATGTGATGAATCCATGATTGGTTGATTATGCATGATTAGTAACGTTTCTTGAGCTTCAAAAAAGGATAGGAAGTTAGAGTAGCTAACTAATTCCCTACACCTACCCAGGGTTGACGGAGTGCCTCGAGAGAGGACTCCGTTGAGCCGACCACGGGGAACTGTTAGATAACCCTGGGATTACTTGAGAAGGTGTTCCAGTTATTAGGAGGTTTTACTTGGGCAACCCTAAAGCTTCCGTTAATGATGCCGAGCGGAGAGATCACATTTGGTCGTTAACTGGAAGAATGGTCCTAGCCTAGCCTAGAGGACTTAAATTTTATACATCTCCTCTGTCATTGCATGATTTAGAACCAAGCATGTCACTTAGTAATCATCAGCCCCGAATAACCAAAGGGACTTTTTATCATTGAATTTTAATCCAAAAATGTTCAGTCTTTGCATATTAATATAGTTTGGTCCCTGGTTATCTTTTAATTACTTGTTTCTGACAACGTTATTGTGTTACGACACGTTCACTATTGGTGCTTGAAAGAAAAGTATCCATTATTGAAGTTCATCTTGTGTTCTTGCAATTCATACCAAGTTCATCACCTAAGAATGCACTTAATCCTTCAAGGATTGCAAAGGGTGGTTATTGTTGTGTTTTGAGTTCTTGAGTTCTTGTGTTCTTGAGTGTTCATACAAAGTTCATACCAAAATCATATGAATAGTGATACAATCTAAGCAAGTACCAAGCATGAAGATGAAGATGAGAGTGCAAGTCAAGCCATGCATGCCCCAGGTTCAAGCTCAATTCAAGCCTCAGGATCAAGTGCACAACAAGGGAGAGGAAACATTAAACACCCTAAACAGATATCCCACCCACTTCATGGTTTAGGAGGACCTATGACAAGGTCTCGGGCAATGAAAGCACAAGAATGCCTCACCTTGTTCATGGGTACCTTGGCGGCCAAGCAAGAAGAGCAACAGGAGCACCAAGTCTTGGGGCTCAAGCTAGAGATCCTTGGCATGGAATTGGATGAGGATTGCAAGACATTCACCAAGGAGGGAACCATTACATGGCTTGCACAACTAGGTTTCAACAATAACTTGAACAGCTTTTCTACACTTAGCCATTTTAGAGACTCTTTGGTCACTCAAAACCAAAGTGTTCCAAACATGGTTTAATGTGTACTCATTTGAAAGAGCATGAAGAAATGTGAAGAATGGCATCAATTTCATCCAATTTGAAGCACAAATGAATCTTGGGAACTCAATTGAAGATCAGTCAAATGTCACTATCAACAGTGGTCTCCCCTAGCAAATGAAGCCAAAACTCGGTTAAGTAATATTGACTAACCAAGGCCGGTCTTCCCCCTATTTAGGAAACGCTCCCTCCCACCCCATTTCAAATGTAATTTTGACTTTAAGACACTTATGGTAATGTTTAGCTATCTAAGTAGATTAATTAGCTTAGTTAAGTAGGTTTAGCATCTAAATTGTGGCTGAATTGTTTTAGATGGATGCTAACCTATGGACAACTTTGTAACTTCATGGTTTGGGCCGGATTTGTGAGAGTTACCCTAGGGTATACTTTTGCCCGAAAACCTAATTTTGAATCTAGAACTCATTTTGAAAAATTGAAGAAGCTAAAGCTCTCTTTTACTCTCCTAGGGTTCTCCTTCTACCTCCACTATCCAGGCCCTAGGTTCATCATCTTTGAGCCTAGGATCTAAACCTGCATTGCCTCAACAACCATTTTAGGAGGTGCTATGTCCATCCATTTGACCACGGCTTCAAAAACCACTCCAAGGTGTTGTTCATCTCAGTTTGGTACCAATTCTATCCCCACCCATTCTTCCTCTTTTGATCAGTGTTGTGTGATCCTTATAAAACCATAGGAGGTTCATATCATTTGGTATCAGAGACCAAGTTTGGAGGAAGAGTGTGTTCGTTCATGAAACTTTTGGCTGAAAACTTAACAAGTTACCAAAAACCCTAGTTCATCCGAGAAAAGGTACTTGTTGTTGTTATTGTTTTGTTTTATCATTTCCAGTTTCAAAAATTGTTTCAACCCCCATTTTCAAGTGTTTTAAGTTTCTAGAACCTTTTGTTATACAACTTCATTCTCAGGTTTGTGGTGATTTTCAAAAGAGAAACTGATTTCAAAAGTTTCAAGCTTAAATGTTATCCTTCTCTCGGTTTTGTGTTGCTTAGTTTTCAAGTGAATCAAAGTGTTCTTGAAACCTTCCTACCTGAAACCCTAACATCAAAAGAGGTCTTGTGGGTGATCAATTATCTTGGGTTAAGGTTAAAACAAGGAAGAACACAAGTTTGAAAGAAAGAAAAAAAGCTCAAGGGAGGATCAAAAGTGTCAAAGTTTACAAAAGAGAACGGATTACTTGTTGTTCAAGTTCTCAGTTTTAAGTGTGTTTTCACCACAAATCCATTGCAAACCAAAGGCCAATTTTCAAATACCAACCTTATTTCATTTGGCCCCCAACCACAGGAATCAAAATTGATCAAAAACCTAGCTACCAAAAATGGTAACTAGTATATTTTTCAAGTGGTTTGTTTTGAGACTTTACAAACTTAGTCCTTAGTTCAAAGGTTTTGTCAACCTTTTTCCTAGGGGTCTAGTTAGATTTAAAAGGAGGGTTGTAGAGCTCATAAGGTTGAGTGATTGAATCTTTCGGCCGAGTGCACACATATAAGAGTCAAACACTTGTGAGGTTTAAATATAACATATCTTTGGTTCTTTGATTGTGTAGGTACCTTGTGACACAGTGATGGATGTATCCGAGTTCCAAGCTCAAATTGAGAAGATGGCACAAGAAATGAGTGAATTGAGCACCCAAGTTGGGAAGGGATTTGAAAGGATTAACAAAGTTGAAATGGCTTTTGGAAAATTGCCTCTTAGTAAAGCTAGTGTGGAGGAGCCCATCAAGGTTAACCAACCAACCCCTCCACCCACCAAGATGACCTCCAACAACTACCAAACTCCACCTAATCAATAAATCCCTTACCAAAGGAGACCACCCAACCAAACTACCATCAATAGGCTACCTATTCACCCTCGGCTACCTCCACCCCTTGTCACCATTGAAGAGCATGATAATCCCTACCTTGAAGACCCTCCACCTGACCGCCAAAAAAGAAGATTATGGCATGAGGAGCAAGAGTTTGAACCGTGGCAACCAAGAGGTCAAGAACCAAGAAGGAGGGACCTTTACCTTGAGGAAGAATGTAATGATGAACCACCTTGGCTAAGAGGCCGAGAACAAAGAAGAAGAGTACCTCCATCTGACCAACAAGTGATGAACAATGTCAAGTTGCAAATTCCATCCTTTGAAGGCCAAAGTGACCCAGAGCTATTCTTTTCTTGGGTAAAGAGAGATGAGATGGTATTTGAGTTCTATGGCTATGGTGATGGGATTCGGTTGATGTTGGTAGTTATAGAGTTTGTGGGCTATCCAATGACTTGGTGGGAGCAACTCAACATGGAAAGGGAAATGACACACATACAACCTATTGATTCTTGGGTACAACTTAAGGCTCTCATCGGGAGGAAATTTATGCCTCCTTAATATGATAGGGAGATGTGTCAAAAGCTTCAAACCTTGACGGAAGGAAGTAGGCAAGTTCTAGATTACCAAAAGGAACTTGAACAAGCATTGATGAGAGCCAACATTCAAGAAGGTGAAGAGGGAAAGATGGCTCAGTTTCTCAATGGTTTAAGGGGTGATCTATCTCGAAAATTGGAGCTTTGTGAGTATAGGAGCTATGATGAGATGGTACATAAGGCCATCCAGATTGAAAAGAAAATGAAGCGGTATCCTACTACCACCACCTCCACCTCACACCCACCCAACCGAAACCCTTGGCCCAAACAACCACCATAAATGTTACACCCACCCCGGAAGTACTATTAGTTTTTGTTGAAATGTTGCCGGAATTTGGTTATGAGAATTTCTCGGGACTTGGAAATTTATGGAAATGAGATGTTGGGAATGAATTAAATATCTCGAGGAGCTATTTGGAAGCATTTTTATGAAATTCAAGTAAGGTATAACATTTTAAGGGTCCTGGACCATTTTTCGAAAAATTGGGTTCAGAGGGTAAAATGGTCAACTTTGGAAAAATGTTGGAAAAAATTGTATGTTGGGCTACACATGTGAGGTTGGAATTTTTGGGCCTTGGATGCGTGTATGTAAGTGGGCTTAAGTGAAGAAGTTGATTTAATGAAAGAAAAGGAAATAAGGAAAATGAATAAGAAAAGAGAAACGATTATGGTTAAGTTTTTGGACTACCTTGTGTCAAGCATCCAAGGGATGAAATCAAGATTAGAATCTCATCAAATGGTGTAGGATTGTTTGGAATATATAATGTAAGAAACATTATCTCTTGGAAATGAGAAAGAAAAGAAAAGAAAAGAAATGAATTTGTATTAAGATTAAATGGTTATAAGTAAGGCTAAGAAAGAAGAAAGAGAAACACAAACTCTTTCTTCTCTCTAAAGGGGCCGACCTAAGCTTGAGCAAGGAACCATGGAGATTTCTTCACTAATCTTCATCATCTAAGCTTCTAGGATGAAAGATCAACAAAGAATTAAGAGGTAAGGTTGATGTTTAAGGTTATTATTCAAGTTTTAATGGCTGGATTTTGGAAATAATCCACCATTTCTTTTCTCATGTGAAGCCGAAAGTTAGGAGACATTTCTTGGAAATATTTCTCAACTTACCTCTTTATCTCATCAAGGTAATATTATGTTTAAGTTATGAGATGATGATTATGCATGGGATTGAAGGAAAAATCATGTATGTTGAGATTTGAGTTGAAAACAAGCATGATAAACATGTTTTATGATTAGATGAGTATGAAAAGCATGATGTTTTGATGTTTAATGTTGAGGTTGAAAGTTGTTGGCAGAAAAGCATGTTTAAGTTGGTTGATTTGTGATGAAGAAATGATGTTAGTATGATTTTTATGAAGGAATAAGTTGATGGATTAAATTAGAAATGGAATATTGGAAAGAAATCATGAAGGCCAAAACTTGGCTTTATGTTTGATATATGTTGTGTTGATTTTGGTTGACAAAGTATGGTTTAAATGAAGATTAGGTGAAGGAAAGAAAGTTTAAGGGTTTAAATGAAAGGTTTGGTGAAGTTTGGGTGAAAAAGGGAAAAGGCCGAAAGTTTTGTTGTAAAACTGAAAACATTTGGTCTTATTGATTAATTGGTGTTTTATAGATTAAGTTTCATTTTATGAAGTTAATTGGGATTTTGGTTAAGGAAATAAAGCTTAAGGATAAAAGGTGACACTTTTAAGAAGTTTGGGAAAAATTTGAGGTAAAACTGAAAGTTTGGGTGGAAAACCGAAACTATGGATGGGTTTTGGTTAAATTGGTAATTTGGTGGAAAAGTGTCATTTTATGGTTTTAAATGGAAGGTTAATAAAGGAAATAAATGTTAAGTATGAAAAATGACACTTTTGAAAAGTTTAGGATGGAATTGGATGAAGGCCGAAAATTCGGCCTTGAAACCGAATTTATTGAAATCGGCGCATTAATTGGTGGATTAATTGTTTAAGTTGAAAAAATTGTCAAAAATGGAATTTTTTTGCAACTTTATGGAAGTTTTGGGTAAAATTGCACTTAAGGTAAAATTTATGGTATGTTGTGCAATTTTGGTAAAGGGTTAAGGAAAGGTGCACTAAGTATGTGAAAAGTGAAAAAGTAAGATAAAGCAAAGTATAAGGAAATGTTTGGAAAATTTGGCATTATGTGAAAGTATAGGGCCAAATTGTAAATTTCTAAAAAGGTTAGGAACTTAAAGTGTAAATATAAGGTTTAAGGTGAAAAGGTTACCTTTTAAGGATAAGGTATGATATGGTTGACTTTTTGAATAAAAAGTCAACTCTGCATGTTTAAAGGTAAATGTGAACTTTTATATAAAGTTCATTTAATAAAGGTTATGAAGAAAGATATGACATGTATGGGAAAAATATGCTAAGTATGGAATTTTAGTTATAAACTAAAATTCATTATGTAATGTTTGGATGTCGAGATAGGTTCTGACGCTGCGGGATTTTCTGCGGGAATATCGCTGGCACGTCAGATTTGGTAATTTCTAGGTAAGGGGATTAATTTTCTTAATATGCAATAATGATCTTTCCTTATGCATATTAAGATAGTTAATGGCTAGTGCTCGGGTCGAGGGTGGGGCCCAGTGACTCCCGGGGGATGGTACTAGTTACATGGTAAGATTAGTAGTATGCATGTACAAGTTCTTTATGTTATAATTATGTTATGTTTTGCCTCTCGCCTGATCAGAAATGATCAGGATTTTACTTACGACAGTATGTATGTTATGTTATGTTATGGGGGGACGCCCCACCGCTGGATCCATGCGCATATGTCGGTTGGTTGCGGCCGCTGACTAGTATATCTTCGGATATACTCTATGTTCCGTGTTGGTTGCAACCACCGGATATGTCCCGATTGGTTGCGGCCATTGGGGATTGTCGTTAAGTATTAAAGTATATGTTTTGGGCTATGTGATGAAAGATGCTGCTGCCAGATGCTATGATGGTCCCACGGGACACATGTATGTATGTATGATATGCTATGTTATATGCTAACCTTTTCTGCAGGTTCAGCGTTTATGTCTTCTACTCTTACCGACCTTTACTGAGTACCTTTCGAGGACTCACCCCCTATAACTAATATTTTCAGGAGCTTTCGGGTATCAGCGGTACCTTGCGGGATTGCCGGGGATCGTGTCGACTGACCCCGCAAGCAAGTACGTATCTGGTTTCAGTGGTAAAAGCTCTGTAGGTCAAACATGCATGCATATCATATCGGAAGAATGTAAAAATTTGGTATACTCGGGAACTACTCATCCAACCGAGCGGGTGGTAGTTCTGATCTGATCTACTTGGTTATTTAATCACCACAACGCGCGATATTCTGTAAAACCACTAACATGTTTTCGGGTGCAGGTTTAGGCATTAAGTAACTTGAGCGCCTTAAAACCTAAGTAAGATGTTAGAAATAATAACTTCGGAAAAATTTTAAAAATGGTCGGGTTTTTGGGGCACAGAAATGAAGAGAAGTTCGGTTCCGCCAGTCGCCGCCGCCTTCCGGCAACGTTCACGATGCTTCCGCACACGACGCGTATGCCGGCTGGGGAGGGGTGGTGACATGTTTCCTCTTCCATCTTTTCCCCGCCATTCCCAACATTTGTTGCTCACGCCCTCAGTCCCAGTTCTCGCCGCACCCAACGTCGCTTGCGCCATTGCCCGCATCGTCCCTGCTCACTTCTCTCTCCTACCCGTAAAAATGGATGCCATCGGAACACGCTTGGAGCACCTTGCTTTGTCGAAAGAGGAGGAGGGAGTGGAAGTTGCTCTGCCAGGGGCTATCGTCCCCCGCCAAGGAGGAACTATCACGGGCTGGGTACTATCTACTAGGCCGGTTCGCCTAGATGCTCTAATTGCTGCTTTCAAGAATGCTTGGCTTGGTATAAACTATTCGATCAAATCGGATCTTGCTCAGATTGTCTCAAACGTGTTTCTGTTTCACTTTGATACGGTGGAATAAGCGCAGCGTATTCTTGATCAAGGACCGTGGTCGTTCAATGGTAGATTGGTAGTGACACTTCTATTGAAACCCAGAGTGTCTTCGTCCTCTCTTGATTTTACCAAATTGAATTTTTGGGTGCATGTTGTTGATGTATCGTATGATTGGTAAACTGTAGCCATGGCAAGGTCTTTAGGTTCCCTCATTGGTTCAGTGGCTGTTGTGGATGTGGAATGCCTGTTACTACGGGTCAGGGATCTCGGTGGATGTTACAAAGTCCCTGCGTAGGTTGATGAAGATTGTTGTTGAAGGTAACACTCGTTCTTTCTTATTGCAATATGAAAGATTGTCTAATTTTTGCTATCATTGTGGTCGTTGCATCCACATTGAGAAAGAATGTTTGGTTCCGGCTGATAGTATTGCCGAAGGAGTGCAGTATGGGGATTGACTACATCATCCGACGTCTCGACGCAAGGAGTCGCGTATGTTATCCTCTGAAGAGCCGAGGAAGGTGGTTGTGCCACAAGCCCTGCCGGTTGTGGAGGTTCCGGCCTCACAGATGGCACCGCAGGCCGCAGCCTATCCTCTTGCTGATCCGGCATTGGGTGCTCTTGCGGTTGTTCCGGTGGACAACAGTCCGCCGAAGGTTGTGAATAATGAGTTGGCTCTTATGGAGGTTCCGGTGAGTCAAACGTCAACATCAACTCCTCGTTTTCGGGGAAAATGAAGAGATCTGGTTGAGGTAAAGGAAAGGTGATATCTCTGGGGGTGGGCCGCCCCTTAAAGAAGGCAAAAGTTTTGACAGCTGCTGTCGATGCAGTCACATGCAGTCTGGAGGGGAAGGGGGACTCCCTGCCTCATCCTACGCCATGAAGAGTTGGTTCTGGAAGGAGTTGAGTAGTGGTCCAGCTCAATCCTCTCGAGCTTTTTTATCTTGGATCACTAGTAAGACATTTTTTCACTATTCAGACATTATTTAGTTTGTTTTCCTATCGGTTTTTTGTTTGCTTGACTTGGATGGTATAACATCTGGTTGTTATATATCACCTTCTATCAGCACACTTATAGCAAGATGACATTGGACTCTTTGTGAGCCATACAAATGTATCGTGCGCGAGATTGAAGATCAATACAAATATGCTATATAGCTTATTGTGCTTCTTATCGGCTCTCTGATAGCCTATGTTGGAGGTTAGCGTGTCGATAGGTGGCTCCGCTCCCGGGTCCGGTGGGTGGATTTCTTCCTACTTCGTATTCGGTATTATTAGGATGGTTTTTATTCTCGTTTAAGTATGCTACTTATCTTATGTTTAAGTGCTTTTTTTTATTTTTGTTATGCAAACTCTAACTTGTATTATTTTCAATGAGAATAATATTGAACCGTTTTCATTAAAAAAAAAATAAAGGATATGCTTTTATTGTCCGTACTTTTACTGATATGTTTTTTTGTTTTTTTTGGGTCACTAATGGATTACTTTAATGTTGATTATGTAATTATGTGGATTTATAAGATTGACGGCTAGTCGAAAGACCAGAAAGAGACTCGCGTAGTGTGCTGGGCCCGCTGGCCCAACAAGTTGATTATTATATTTATTCCACAGGTAAGGGTAATTAAGTGCAAAAAAAGGAAACTTTCTTTTATAAAGATGTTTATTTATCATTTACATATAAATTACTCCATCCATCTCAGAATTATTGAAACATTTCTTTACTATTTTTATAGTATTTAATTTATGTTTTTATAGACATGTGAAGTTAAATGATTCATATGTTTCTTATAATTTGTAATTTAATCTTTCTAGATTTATTTATTGTTTATTTATTTTTTCACTGTTTTTTTTAGTTTTATTTTGAGCCAAATACTACAACTTGAAACAGTAAAAGAAACGTTTTAATAATTCTGAGATGGATGAAGTATTATATTTTATAATATTAGTATTATTATTTTTAAAGGTAACAAATTTTTTTTGTTATTAAAATAAAGTTACACCAGAATCCAAGATAATTGGATATAATCTCTAATATAACAATTCCACAAACACACCATATATCCCATTTAAATGAATATCCACAAATCCCAAAACTTCGATAAATTTTCGAGACACCCCAACAGATTTGATTACCCACTTAAAATTCTGTAAGACTAATAATTTGGTAATTATTCATATTCTATTGCAATTTCTTCAGCTCTATTTCCTGAGAAATACCTTTCGATTGGGAGATCAAATTTTTTAATATTAATATGTTAAAGAAGAAAAATCATTAACTAAATATTAAAAAAATTGTAGTGTCTTTTTAGGGTATAATGTAATGAATCCGGATCATCTCCTCTCTGCAATTTTCC
>JBBYHH010515940.1:0-11028 GCA_038382905.1 Daphne laureola
GGAGACCAAGTAGAAGCAGGAACCAGGACCCGATTCCAGATCTGATTTTTCTTTCTTTTTCATACATATATAAAATTATTCATTCATCTCGCGTCCGTGAGTGTAGCTGTGCTCAGCGTCTAGCTCACCGGTTCCAACCAGCACCTCATCGGAGCTAGAACCGTCGATTCCATCGGAGCTAGCTGCGGCGAAGGGTGGACTAGGAAGACGAAGGCGAAGGGTGGATTGTTCACCTCTTGCTCACATCGAATTCATGATGAATTTATCAAATTCACTTTTGACGTGAATTCAGGAGGTCCGGATATGTTGAGGTAAGAAAATAAAAAACTCAGAGTGAAAAATGATGGTGAGTCATTTAAAAATGGGAAAGTTTGAGACCCCCTGTTAAAGGGAGACGCCAAAAAGAAAAGAAAGAAGAGAAAAACGTCAACAACAAAAAAAGAAGGAGGAGGAAAAAAACAAACAAAAAAATTCAAAAAACACTGTCCACTAAAAAAGAGTTACTATGTTAACAAAATAGAAAGAAAAGAAGTGATAAAATTAAAAAATTAAAAAATTAAAAAATTAAAAAATTAAAAAATTAAAAAATTAAAAAATTAAAGGGAAAGGTTAAAAAAAAGAGAGAAAAGAAAAAGGACAAAAAAAACATGAAAGAAAATCAGTCACTCCGTGATGTTTATGTGTCCCTAATCACGTCTGAAATAATTTATTCCCAGAGTAACAAGTAACTTGTTCTGGTTTCCTCTCTTTAACAACAGTTACTCCCTCGTCTCATAAAAAATATAAAATTTTATTTTTAATATTTAATTTATATTTTTTTTAACATATTGATATATAATATCAAATAATTTTTTTATATATATATATATATATATATATTAAATGAATATGTTTAATTTTTAAATATATTTTTTAAAATTATTTTTAATATTATCTACTTTACTTAAAATTGAGTCGTACCAGAAATCAACTTCAGAATTCCAGGAAACAAAAAATCGCCTATTATTGACAAAATGATTACAAGTGCGATCAATACCAACAAACATATACCGAGTTCAGTTCCTAAAAACTGAAACATTTTCTTTGAAGATTATTGAAGGTACCTCGGCGAATCCACCGGCTTCAGGCTATTGTAATTAGGTTATACTAATCGGAAGCAGCAAGATCGGCGAGGAGTGGAAAGAAGAAATATTGTGAAAGTGGATTTGGATATTGAAAATTAGTTGAAGTTATTCAATCTTCTGATCAATCGATTACAATGGAAGCGACACAATAGCAGCCTCGTCTTATCCCAAATGATTCTTAGTTCAGCGCCGATGAGGGAATTTGGCAGAAGATGTGTTCTTTCGCGCCTACCAACTATTCGATGAAATGCTAAACCGAGTGTGTTCTGTCTGCACCCGCTTGGGTGAGTGACAGATGAATCAAAGTCCAAAGTCTACTTAGCTCCATAACCCAATATCAATATCCTGGGCCATACACAAGTTTATAGGTTGAGAACCCAGCTGCTTTGGCCAAAGCTTCAAACTCTTCCTTTGTCCTCTTCTTAGCTCGCTCCTGGAACCATCTGGAAGACAGCAGCATCCCAGTTGAAGGTGATCCTGCTCACATTGTCTGTTGCTGGCAGCTCTGGTACAATTGCTTCAACGAAAACCACTTTCCCGTTTCCTTTTGGAAGGGCAGCGTAACAATTCTTCAGATTGTTCAAACACTGCTCGTCCCCCCAGTCATCAAGTATCCACTGCAATTAAAGGTACGTACTTTAAACTTAATTGAATTTTCACAGTACTGCAAGCTAGCTAGTATTGTTTATGTACTATATGAACCATCATGAAAATCACGTCTGCTTGAGGAACTTGAACAAAAATGTCTCCTCCCACAGGCTCCACACCTGTGATATGATTATATGTTTTAGATGAAATTAAGCAGTATTTTCTTTCCAGACGTTGAGACAAATTATATTTTGATTTTGATAACTGGGATTTGAGGTGCATGAGAAATGACATGAGGCTTGATAGCTGTGATGTTTATAACTACATTGATATTTCTTACTAATAATATGATATCTTCAAATAAATTTATCATATTATCATTAATGTTGCATTTGATTAGAAACTGCTCCACCCCAATCCAACACTGACAGCCCATCCCCACACCCTTATGGCCTTACCTCCCGGGCGATCGTTTGACAAGCCTACCGCCCCAATCCCTTTTCATCGAGCTCTGATCCCCATCCCATATTAGAGGAGACCAGTGGTGCTACTGGGGTTGAGAGGGCTTTGGATGCTATTGGTAGGGTGGACATTCGGTCGGTTTGATTTTAAGCGAATCGGTTTGAGCAGTTTTCAATTTCAGACCGTAATAAACCGAACTGGGCTGTGAAACCGAAAAAACCAAAACCTGATCGGTTCGGTTAAAAATTGACTCCAACTGGTCAAATACATCATCAACATCTAACATTCTGCAAGGACTAAGCTGACACCAACTAAATATTTCTTTCCAAATAGCATAAACAACAAGATGACGAATAAGAACATGATCCAGCATTTCTGGACTGAATGTGCAAGCGTGAACACCAATTTTCAGAAGCACCAGTCTAGTTGGAATCCAAGAGTACTATTATAGATTTTTCAACTTGTATGTAAAATATCATAAGACGGTGATGGATTGTGATAGTTGCTGGAGTATAAAGTTCTATCATATTGGTGTAATGAAAATGATGCTGATCTTCTTTCATTACTGTTGTGCCTTGTCCTGTACTCATTTGCTACCCAAGTACGGCTTAGATGAGATGAATGGTGGAGATAGTAGGTTAGGCTATGTAACAAAATAAGCAAAAAGTGTAGTACTTAAAGTTTCATGTAATGTCCTTTTTAACTGCAACCTTTTCGCGAAGGAAGGAATAATGAAATGAAATTGTTGGCGTCCTGAGAATGGAATGCAAAGACTGAAATATCTATTTTGTTTGGTTCTCCACTTGAACACATTAACTTCTCTGGGAAATCAAGAGTTCTATTATAGATTTTTCCACTTGTATCTAATATTAGGGTTGAAAACGAGCCGAGCCGAGTTTTAGGTTGTTCATGTTTGGCTTGAAAACTCTATCGAGTTTGGAATTTTGTTCAAGCTTTATTTAAAGTTTATATGAACGAGCTACGAACGAGTTTTAAATCAATCAAGCTCAAGTCGAGCTCGAACTTCAATGGTAGAGGTTAATAAAAAGTCGAGTCGAGCCAAGTAGCTCGTTGTTCAAGCTTGGCTTGAAATATGTATCGAGCTTTAAAATTTGTTCAAGCTTGGCTTGATAATCTCAAACGAGTCCTGAACGAGCTTTTAATCGAGTTTGAGCTAAGTTCGAGCTGTTCGTTCTATTTTTACCCCTATCTAAAATAAGAGTTCTGATTTTTGTTTTCACTTGTATCTAAAATATCATAAGATGGGGATGGATTGTGATAGTTGCTAGAGTATAAGGTTAATCATATTATTAGTATATAAGATTGATTTTGTACAATGAACATGCATATATTAGAATGTGACAGTATTGAGAGAAATTTAAAAATGCAAATTAATTTAAATGATTTCTTTCTTACAAAGAGAAAAATCTTCCATAAGGGAAAAAAACTGTGCTCTTCTTGGTCATGTGGATGATCATGTCAAGTTTCAGCAAAACATGACTTGTGAAACATAATTGGCACAAGTTTAAGGGGAAGTTTCTTACGCGTGCTCATAACAAATTCTTCTGCCATGTCCAGATCTTCCTCCTTCACGCCATTTTGCAACTTCCAATCAAAATGATACAACAGACTGGCAAGTATGATCTCCATTGATATTGTAGCCATACTAAGCCCTGGATAACGTCTTCTACCAGCACCAAATGCCAAAAGCTCAAAATGCTGCCCGTTTAGATCAATGGAGTTATCCAGAAACCTCTCAGGATAGAACTCTTCTGAGTTCTCCCAGATCGCTGGATCTCGGCCTATCGCCCAAACATTCACTTGTATGTAGATCTCAGGCTCAATGGTATAACCATGGAGCTTGAACTGGTTAATGGCTGCTCTTGGTAGAAACTGGGCTGGGGGGGTGCAGCCTCAAGGTTTCCTTTATCACCATCTTGAGTCTGATCAGTTTAAATTAAGAGGGCAGCCACTTTGGTGACATGTTGGAACCCTCACAATCCTTGATATTCTAACGAGATGATGCTAATGGTGATTAAATAAAATGATGCATTTTTTTATTAGTGAAGTTGTGACATTCCAACAACTATTGGACAAACAAATTGTCCATATCTTCAAAATTATCAAGAGTTGAATCCATCAGCCATAATTGAATACACACCATGTTCACCAGGAAACAAACACTTGTACTGAAATTGAGTTGCTTATCTGTACTACTATCCCAAGAATTCATGTGAGAAAGAAACAGAAATTTTCCAGAAATGTCAGAATTTCCCTAGCTAACAAATGCACACATGAAAACACAATCGAGACAAGATAAAAATGTCAGAAACTAAATTCAACAAGGCCAAAGGGATATTCTTGAAAAGCCCTTATAACTTTACAAGGCCACCCCTGCTTGCAGGTTGGCTTATGATTCACAAACTAATACGGGTCTGTCTGAAAATTCTCTCTGAAGATTGTTTCAAGAGGAAGTCTTGTTACATAAGTGTTGGCACAAGTTTCAGAGGTACTTTCTTATGGATAGTTATTCCAAATTCATCATCCATGTCCAGGTCTTCCAGCTTCATGCCACTTGGTAATTTCCAATCAAAAAGGAGCAAGAGATTTGCTAGTGTGAGCTCCATCTCTGCTGCTGCCATGCCAATTCCTGGACATCTACGTCTTCCAGAACCAAAAGGCAATAACACAAAATCCTGCCCCTTAAAATCAATCTCAGTATCCAAAAACCTTTCTGGCCAGAACTCTTCAGGGATATCCCAGACAGCTGGATCTCGGCCTATCGCCCAAGCATTGACCTGTATGAGTGTTTTGGGTTCAATGGTGTACCCACGGAAGCTAAACCGGTTACGAGCAGCCCTGGGTATTAGTGCTACCGGAGGGTGCAGCCTAAAAGTTTCCTTGATCACCATCTTGAGATATGGGAACTTATCCAAGTCATCTTCGCATACCTTTGATCTACTTGTAATCTTATTCCTTATTTCTTCTCGTGCTCTTTTCAACACCCTCGGGTTCCTTGCAAGCTCGGACATAACCCAAACCATGGTTTCTGCAGCAGTGTCGACCCCAGCAAGGAATAAGTTCTGCATATAGTCATAGTTGTAGCTAGAATTTAGATCTGAAACATTTTAGTAGAATTTATACAATCGTAATAGACACTTAATGACTGGTTTGGTATGTTCATTTAATTGAATGACCGAGATAATCAACAAAAATAAAAGGAAAGGTGAGAACTTACCATAAGAATTGCTTTGATGTGGTCATGGGTGAACTTCTGTGTCCCAGATTCAGTTTCATACTCCTTAATCTTTAAAAGCACATCAATTATATCTTCATGATCTTTCTCTACCATCTCTTCACTTACATGATCATCAATCACTTTCTGATAGAAACCATCCAGGTCCTTGAAACACTTGTCCAGTCTTTGACGTATTCCAGTGATGCTGTCAATGATACTCCCGACATATGGAAGAAAATCAGCAGCCCCAAAGCTTGCCAACATGATGGTGGCTTCATGGATGATACCCTCAAACTTGTCCGAGTTGAACTCCTTTTTTCCAAAACTCTTACCAAATGCAATCCTACCTATCATACTTGCAGTGAGACATATGAACTCCTCACTCAAGTTAACTGGTTCCCCTGTCAGGCATGATTCAGAAATTGATAGCACCAGACGTGAAACCTCCTCCTCTCTGATCCAGCGAAATGATTCTACTCTACTGACACAGAAAAGGTGTAACCTGGTGATCTTTGTCATTTCTTTCCAGTACTCATAATCGGCCGAGAAAGCAACATCAATAAAATTGTAAGATAACTTTCTGGTTGCAGTTAAAGCTGGTCTGCTGCTACAATCAAGATCATGAGTTTTAAACATCTCTCTAGCAGCTTCCGAAGACGATATAATGAGTGCCGGTACATTGCCAAGGTGAATGAGCATGACAGGGCCATATTTTTCGGATAGTTGATATAGAGAGTGATGAAGAAGTTTACCGAGTTGATGCAAGTTCCCTAAGATCGGAAGACGAGGAGGTCCTGGAGGAAGCTGCGTCCTTTGCAATATCAACCTGTTAATCATCTTCATCACAAGGAGTAGAAGAGAGGTAGTAATAAACAGGAGAGGAAACCATATGGGTGCCACGAATCTGCGTCTTGCTTCTTGCTTCTTGCTTCTTTTTTGATGAACTGCAACCAAGATGTTCAAAGTCTTATAATACCCTGTACATGCTTCAAGCAAGAAATAGTTTTTAATGGGATATTCTAGTGTGATGTTAGTTCCAATCAGATTAAATGAATAGGAGCCACATGGTGACATGTTAGAACCCTCACCCTCCTTTATATTCTAATGAGATAAATTGGTGCTAGTGGTGATAAAAAAAGTCAGCAAGCATTTTTTTTAGTTGGTTAATTTGAGACCTTCCAACAACTACTCCCCAAAGAAAATGTTTAAATCTTAAAAAATGTCAAGAGTTGAACCCCTCTTTCTAAAGCTCTTACATACATGTTATATCTCTAGTGAGACACACAAGCTTTTGTATGAGATTAACTCTAGTTATGCAGAAGTTTCATGTGAGGAAGAAACAAAAGTCATCCAGAAATGTCAGAATTTTCCTTGCTAACAAATCCATGCATGAAAGCGCAATCCACACCAGAGCAAATGTCAAAATTGAAGAATTTAAAATTTCTATTGCCATTGATAGCCATGTAACTTCAATGCGAAGAATGCCACAAGGAACTGGTTCTGTTTTCCTCTCTTCAAGAATCCATGATGATTCTGATAAATTGTATGTTGTGGTACAAAAGCCTTCACTCTGGAAAGCATGCACATTTCTGGAAAGAACCAACAATTACCAGAAATCAACTTCATAATTCCAGGAAAAATAATTGCTAATTAAGAAAAAATGATTATAAGTGCAATCAATACAGGCATATACCAAATCAAAGTCCTCCAAATTGAAACATTTTCAACAAGACGAAGTCTCGTACTGTGCCGAATCCACAGGCTATATAGTTATCAGGTAACTTTAATGGCTCTGTCCGGTTGCTGAGAATTTTTATCAAATGGCGACAGACGTGAAGACATTATGCCAACGGGAAGCCGCAACATCGGCGAGGAATGGCAACAGATGAAGCAAAAGATGTGTAAAGTGGATTTGGAAATATATTGAAAAATGAGTTGAAGTTATCCAATCTTGTAATGAGTAAAGTTGGCAAAAGATGTGTTTTTTCGCGCCTCTGGTACTATTGCTTCTACTAAAACCACTTTCCTGTTTCCTTTCAGAAGTGCAGCGTAGCAATTCTTCAGAATGTTCAAACACTGCTCGTTGCCCCAGTCATGAAGTATCCGCTGCAATTAAAGGTACGTACTTTAAGCTTGATTGAATTTTCACAGTGCAAGCTAGCTAGTATTGTTATGTACTATACGAATCCTTCACGAAAATCACTTCTGCTTAAGGAACTTGAACAAACACCAGAGGAAGCAGTGATGTTGTTGCATACTGCAACGCAGTCAGGCATTCCTCCTCTTCATGAGTTGGAACAAGGCATTCCTCTGCGAGTGAACCCATTTCTGTCTCTTTTTTTCTTATGTTCAAAAGCTTCTCACCTGTTTACGCAGTTAGTAATGTGTGATACATACTGCATCCATTTGCTGTATTATACTCCCTCCGTACCCCAATAGTTGTCCCAATTCATTTTGCACTAGAATTTAGCTGATGAGTGGGTTGAATTAAATTTCCAATTTTGTCCTTTTGAAAAAAGAAAGAATCTGTTTAAGTGCTTTCTAAAAAAGAAAGAATCTGTTTAAGGGCTTAGGGGTCAAAAGGTAATTGCAAAGGAAAAATTTTGCCAAAAGAGGAAATGGGTCAATTTTTGAAGGACATAACAAAGAGGAAATGGGACAACTATTGAGGGACGGAGGGAGTATATATATATATATATATATAGTGCTAGCTTCTTGCATGCATGCTACTATTGTTAGCTCCCAGAAGTTGGCTAACACTCTCAGGAGTCCCCACTGTTAGCTCCCAGAAGTTGCCAATTTCACTCTGTTAAGTTCCATTAATACACCTAAGCTAGTCAAAATGCATGTGAGTTTAAAATTCCATTCACACACAAACACTCACTATCTAGGTCTCTAACTTCCAACACAAGTTTGTTGTCTAAATCATAAATTTCTAAATCAACTTGATAAGCATCTTGGTCTTTCTGTTTTTAATTTCCATTGCAATGTCCTATACCCTCTGCACCTCTGCTTCAACCTTGGAAATAGCTAAAGAAGTTTGTAATGAAGTATTATAATGTTGATTCTGATCAGATTAAATTAAGAGGCAGCCACATCGGTGACATGCGGAGCCCTCACCATCCTTGATATTCTAATGGGATGATGCTAATGGTGATTAAATAAAATGATGAAGCATTTCTTTTATTAGTAAAGCCAAACAACAACAAGAAATTTTATTGGAGCAACAAGAAAACAGAAGAGTAGATACAATACAACAAGAGACATCTCCTAGTGTAGGTATGCAGCCCTTGAACCAGGGGATAACTTTATTTGAGGAGATTGTTACAAGAGCAAGTCTTGTTACACAAGTGTTGGCACAAGTTCAAGAGGTACTTTCTTGTGGACAGCAATTCCAAACACATCATCCATGTTCAGATCTTCCTCCTTCATGCCATTTGGTAATTTCCAATCAAAATGGAGCAAGAGACTTGCTAGTGTGAGCTCCAACTCTGCTATTCCCATGGTAATCCCCGGACATCCTCGTCTTCCAGAACCAAAAGGCAATAACTCGAAATGCTGCCCCTTCAAATCAATGTCACTGTTCAAAAACCTTTCTGGCCAGAACTCTTCAGGTCTATCCCTCAAGCATTTACCTATATGATTGTTTTGGGTTTGTAAGTGAAACTGAATGGTAGAATTGTTTCTTGTATTGATCAATGAAATATACAACGTATATATATACTCATCAAGAATCCTATATAAGGAATGAGATAAATCTTAATTAATACTAATTATAACAGACACCTAATTACAGCTAATTATTCATATTCTGTAAGATTCTATAACAGGGTTCAACGGTGTACCCGCGGAACTTAAACCGATTACGAGCTGCCCTGGGTATTAGTGTCGTCGGTGGGTGCAACCTCAAAGTTTCCTCGATCACTAGCTTCAGATATGAGAGCTTGTCCAAATCACCTTCACATACCTTTGATCCACTTGTAATCAGATTCCTTAGTTCTTCCTGTGCTTTTTTCAACACCCTTGGCTTCATTGCAATCTCAGACATAACCCAGACCATGGTTTCTGAAGTAGCATGGACCCCTCCAAGGAATATGTTCTGCATATAGCCACCCATAGTTATTATATATAGCTAGAATTGAATCAAACAATCTTAATAGACACTTAATTAACAAAAATTAAAGGAAAGGTGAGAGAACTTAATTACTAGCAATTACCATAAGAATTGCTTTGATGTGGTCATGGGTGAACTTCTCTGTCCCAGATTCAGTTTCATACTCCTTAATCTTCAAAAGCACATCAATTAAATCTTCATGTTCTTTCTCTACCATCTCTTCACTTACATGATCATCAATCACTTTCTTATACAAACCATCGAGGGTCTTGAAACACTTGTTGAGTCTTTGACGTATTCCACTGATGCTGTCAATGAAACTCCCGACATAATATGGAAGAAAATCAGTACCGCCGAAGCTTCCCAACACGATGATGGCTTCATGGATGATGCCCTGAAAGTTGTCCGAGTTGAACTCCTCTTTCCCAAAGCTCTTACCAAATACGATCTAACCTATCATAATAACTATTGTGGATGTCTCACATTTTTACTCTTATCTCTTAACATTATAAAGTGGTTCATCTCCTTGTATTTACTCATGTAAGTCATGGCTTTTCTTTTACCTCCACTAAGGGGAATAAAAATAAGCCGATCTCTGCAAGGATGTCTGAGGAGAACAAGAAATCAATTAACTTTTCCTGCAAAGAAAACCACTGCTAGTCACTGTAAGTCTTATCTAACCCCACGTCAGTCCAAGTCCAGAATAAGAGACGAATAGTGAGGCCGAACTTGGTACCCCCACCAGTCATATATTGCCGCATCATCCCTTCACGCAGGGAGTCTCGCTCCATACCTTTACCACCTCCTCGGAGATGGCGCTTCCGCTGTCGCGATTCCAACAACTCGAGCTCTCTTCCGACCCACACCAGCTTTTGAGCCATCGTCATGATTCTCGGTAGCACCGCCACCTCCACTGCCCAGCTCGCAGCCTCTCCCGCCACGCACACTTCCTCCCCCACGCGGCCTCCCCCTGCCACACCCATTTTTTTATCCAGGGACACCAGCATGGACCACCTCATTCTCATTATCCACAACAAAAATGAACGGACCATCTGAAGTAGGAACACCAGAGTTAACCTGTGTGGGGACAATAGCACGCTCCTGAATAGGAACTTCATCACCAAGAATAGAAACTGGAACTAGTGCCCGCTCCAACACCCAAGCTGCACCACCAAATGCCGGCCCAGCTGCAAGACCACCCGACGGTTGCGGAGCTATCGGTGGCCGAACCGGTCGACCTTCAGCCGACACCCCTCATCTGTCACCATCCCTCGCCGTAGGTCTCACACGCAGAAACGGGCCAAACTGATTCTCCCCCGTCTCCATACATTCCTTCTCAACATGTGTACCATTTCACACCTATAGCAAAAATCTGGTGATTTCTCATATTTAATTGCCAAGAACAATTTTGAACCATCCGAGTTAAGAGTAATGATGCCCTTACGCAAAGGACGAGAGATGTTAACCTGCACACAGATTCTCATAGCCAGAATATCACAAAC
>JBBYHH010516051.1:0-11028 GCA_038382905.1 Daphne laureola
AATAGTGCATTTAGCTAGTTATCATTAATTGTCACTACAATCTCTTAGGTTCGATCTCACTCATCCTACTGCAATTGCACACCTTACACTTGAGGGTGAGTCGGGTTTATAAATTATATTTGCCTAGTCCGATTTCCGACATAGCACCCACAGACTAGCAATCCCCTCAACTGCATCCTCGTGTCCCTAGGCACGACAAGCCAAACTCAGCCCTGCCTTTTCTGAAAAAATCATTGGAACACCACAGAAGAACAAACCATAAAAAACAAACACCTCAAACCACACCGGCAGCGGCTCTGCTACTAGTCGGATCAAAGTGCCATGACTAGTAAAGAATGCCTCAGGTAGTAGCACAAAGCGATCAAGCAATACAAAAAGTTGCAGAACTAGACGGAACAACCAAAACAACAATAGATCATAAAGGCCAACAATGCCACCGTCCAAACCCCAGACACGGTAAATCGACCGCTCTCAACTACATCAACGAGCCTCGGTGGAGCCTTACTAGTACACACTTATTTATCGATAATCAAGCGCAAAAAAAGAGAAAGATGAGGACTCCGGTCACGGGGATCTGACCATGCATCCATGGGCGAGCCTTGGTCGCTAGACACCGCAAAAAGCAACAATAGAAAAACCAGTTTGTGCATCAGCCTGGACAATGGTGGCACTATGAATTCGCCCAGACCATCATCGGGCCCAGACTTGGAGACAAGAAACACAAGCCTTGGCGGAGCAAGGAGCCTAAACGCCAATCCACCCGCGCCGGCTGCTAGGCACACGCTGAATCAAAACTGATGTGTCTCCATGAACAGGAGATGACCAAAGCACTACACCGCCAGGTCAAAAAGTTGCGCCTGAATTGGAGCCGCCCCAGAGCACCACGATCGAACACCAGGAAACAACTTCAAAAACCACCATCCACGCGGTTTTTGAAAAGATCTGATGGGAGCAACGTAGTTGCACGAGGAAGTAGTAGAAGAGGAGACGAGCGGTGCGAGCGAACTCGGAAGGGAACAACTGAAAATGATGGAACGACATCGTTGCCCGTGAACGCAAGCGCTGGCCGTTCGGAGAAAGGAGGATCAAAACGCCAGCGATGGCGGAGCCAGACTTCCAATAGCGACAGAGAGCAAAAAGTGAAACCCTATAAGCGCCGGAAGTCATTGTGCCTTTTAGCACAAAAAAATAATTTAAGTTGAATTTAAACCAACCAAATAGCCTCGTAGTCAAATAGATGGAATTCTAAAGTATTGAGTTCACTCCTATCGCTATAATCCCTTGCTTATCAAAACAAAAATTAAATTCATTTGAAAGTTAATGTTGTACAAATATAATACTCCATACGTTCCTATTTAATTGTTACATTTGAGTTTTGAATTTTTATTTGACTGTATTTTGTTTGCTAAAAATAATTTTTTTAAAAAATTAAAAAATATATTTTTAAAAACTAAACACATTAATTTATCTTATATATATAAATTTCTTAATTTTATATATTAAAATGTAAAAAAAAAAAAACATAGATTTGATGCTGAAAAAAAAAACTATTAAAAAAGATGGAGAGAGTAATAATAAGATAAAAAGCCCTTTTCTAGAGTCATTTTTCAATGTGATTTTTACATATAGTAGTAATCTTTTATTATTTCTTCTCTTTTTTTTTTTTTTTAAATTTCTTTATCTTCTCTAAGCTTTTGCCCTTCATATATCACACCATGACACCGAGGGTTGAGCTTTACTGCTGGTCTCTCACAACCACATGGACAAAGGAATAATTAGAGCGTCTATGAAAATTAACTACACGACAAAGTTATAAAATGTGAAAAAAGAAAAACGGAAAGAAAAGGAGAAAAAATTGTAGGTATTGTAGGTGGAAGATTCCATTGTAAGTAGGAATCTAAAAGTATAGAGTCGTAAAAAGGGAATGGTCAAGTTTTGGGACACGGGGAAACCGTGTGGCAGTTATGTAGAGGACAACACTGAACGCAAGAAGAACCTCGGAAAGAGAAGTAACGATTTCAACTTACGAAGCGGTGTGTCAAGTCAAAGTCAAACCCATCGGTAAAAGGGTTAATATTTTGTTATACAGACCCGGTTAATTACACTAGGAGTTTTAAAGATCAAAATACCATAGCTAGCCAAAATCACTATCCATCTTTACTATCACCACCGTCATCATCACTGTCAGAACCGCTGACGCCAGAATCACCATTAGAGCCGTTGTCGAAATCACCGTCGAAGCCAACACCGCAATCTTCGGAACCATCGCCATCGAACCACATACGTCGTTGCCGGAACCACAGTCTCCGTTGCCGGAACCACTGCCACCGACACCACCAACATCGCAACTGTCAACCCTGCAATTTTTTTAAGAATATTTTATAAATTAATTTCCACAATCTTTCATTAATTTATAATTAATTTCATAGTATCTACAGTGATATGCAACATTGTTTATTACAATAGTTTATAAATTTTATTTAATTGTTTTACACATTTCAGTGATAACGAAACTGTCTTACAAATTATACCAAATTGTCTATGATAAAATGCAATAGTGTCTACCATTTAAAAACATAAAAAAATCAACCAAATCATAATCAAATATGAGTATATGTTACAATAGTCTATACTGTCTATTAGCAATTGTTATACTATCTAAATAAATATTAGAAACTGTCTAGCTAACCAAATATAAGTATATGTTATAATAGTGTATAATATCTATTAGAAAGTGTTATAGTGTCTACAACAAAGTGCACTAACGTCTACGAATCGAAATTAACTGTCCAAACCAAAATACAAAGTGTCTCAATAAAAATTGAAAATTGAAAAAGTTTGTGTGAGGCACTCTCCTCACCTAATACAGACACCAAATTTTTCACAGATAGAGACCACCATTGCCAAAGACCACGACGGCTAGATCTGGACATCTTCGACAAACCATAGACTGTTTCGTGTAGTCATCAAGCAGATTTTGCAGGTGAAAATCATGACGATTGGAGTTCGCAGTTGCGGGTGGAGATCCCTGAAGGTTGTAGTGGCCACTGCAATTCCAGATCGAGGAGAAATCATTCTCCATCGCGTGGAGAATCCATCAATTGTTGGTTGATTTCCTCTCTCACAGTTTCGTTGCAGCTACAATGAGTTTGGCAAGAATGAGAGGATGAAGACTCACCAGATTCAGATCGCGAGGCCGGAGGAACAAATAGCTATGCTATAGAGATGTTCGTGGCTAGAGATGTTCCCGAATGGAGATGATGTGCGGTCAGTTTAGGCGTCAATTGTCTCTCTCACTCATGAGACACAGATTGCGATGAACAAAAGCTCGACGGTGAGTTTCATCGGAGTTGCCTTTCATGGTTGAGTTTTGAGAATAGAGGTTAGGAGAAGAAAGATGAAACGTTACGAGGCGACTGCTGTTTGAGTTGAAATAAAAAAAAAAGACCTAAATCATAGATATTTAATAAGAGGGTAGTTTAGTCATTCCACTAGTAGGGGATTTACCCACAAGTGGGTAGATAGAGCCGGGCTTGTTATACCATTTGTCAAAAATAAGATGCATGTGATTACCGTGTTTATTTACCCACTAGTGGGTAAAACCATTTGTGCTGAATAGACTAATATGCCCTTCCATTTAAAAAATAGATATAATATTACTCTATCTTTCGAACATGCATTTTCCTAAAAGCTTCAGAAATTTGAAGATCTCCACCTCAACTATTGCAAGAGTCCACAGGTCTCCACCTCCACCGGAATGTAGCGGCTCCATCGCAGGGCAAGCGATTGTGATTCGTGGTGGCTCTGATCGTGATTCGTAGATCGTCATCACACGTTCAGAGGAGGAGGCAAGGGATTTGGAACGATAAAGGACCTTCAGATCTCCAGCGAACCAACAGACCGACATGTCAGGGGAATCACGACATTGCTCCGGCGTGGACCTGTAAATTGATGTGACAGAGGAGTGATCGGGGGACGACGGGCCTTCAAATCTCTGGCGCGAACATTCAGATTGGCACAAACTTGATGCTCATCAATTGTCTCTAGTGATCTTAGATTTGGATGGAAGAAAATGATCGAAGGTAAGACTAGCAGTAACACTTCTGCAATTTAATTTAGACAGTTTCCAAATTCACTCAGACAATTTCCAGTATTAATTCAGACATTATAAAACTTTCTGATAGACACTATAGACCATTGTAATATATTCTTATATTTGGTTAGCGAGAAAGTTTTCAATATTTATTTAGACATTATAACATATTCCAATAGACACTATAGACAATTGTAACATATACACATATTTGGTTAGCGAGATAGTTTCTAATATTTATTTAGACACTATAGCACTTTCTAATAAACAGTATAGACTATTGTAATATATTATTTTTGGTTATGAGTTGGTTAATTTTTTTGATATTTTTTAATGGTAGACACTATTGCATTTTATAACAGACAATTTGTTACTCCCTTCATCCCAAAAATAATGAAACGTTTGACTTTTAATATTTATTCGACTTTAATTTATTTACATTATTCTATTTTAGAAAAAATATAAATAAAATATATTTGTAAAATAGACACATCAATTTTTTATTTATATATAAAAGTCTTAAATTTATATTTCAAAATGATAGGAAAATAAAATCATAGAATTAAATGCTGAAAAAATAAACGTTTAATTATTTTTGGGACGGAGGGAGTATAATTTATTAGATGATTTCGTTATCACTGAAATGTTTAAAATAACTCAATAATTAGTTTAAACTCTTGTAATGGATAATATTACAAATCACTTTAGACACTATGCAATTAGTTGTAAATTAATGAAAAAATGTGAAAATTAATTTCTAGAAATCTTGTTCCATAAATTGCAGTGGTGACGATGGCGACGGAGGAGGTGGTGGTGGTGATGGTAGTGCCGGCTGTAGCGAGGGTGGTGCCTACAGAAATGGCGATAGTGCTGGCGATGGTGGTTCCGGAAGCGACGATGGTGGCAGCAGTTGCGACGGTGATGTCGGTGGTGCCGGTGATGCCGGTGGTGGTGGTACAGGTGGTAGTGGTGGCTGTGAGGATGGTGCTGGCGTGGAGTTCTGTTAGTGATGAGATTACAAGGAAGGGCATATTAGTCTTTTTTTTTTTAAAGTTGGTTAGTTAGTGAAATTAGTTATAAGCTAGTGGATTAGATAGGTGGAAAAACCACTAATCTACTATTATATTATAATACGGGACCCTTACAAAAAATGGAGAGATTTCGTGATGACACATCACCTCCACGTTGGCGTCACATATGATCCGACGTTTTTTTTTTTGCATTTAATATCGCATTAATTGCTTATTCACACAACCACATTTTAGTTAAGATCATGTCAGAAAACGCACAAATCTGGTAAAATAATCCTAATTGAATCTTGAGAAATTACATTTAACAAATACAACATTTAATTAATGCTGAAAATGAGGCTAGGGTTATATATAAATCCTATATGTTGTTGTTGTCTTCCCCACATTATGATGGCGTCCTCTAATAGTTACAACGGAAAGGAGGTTGTTGTGTAGAGCGACGATGAGTGCACCGAGGTTCTTATGGAGGCGCACAATCATAGTTGCGACTGCACCTCATACAACTTTGATGATTACTTTCTTAATAGAAAATGTGAGTTGGTCCTGAGCACTTGATCTAATGGTCATGCTCTTGAGAACATTTGTAGAGATCTCGAGTTCGAGCCTCCGGTATCCCCAACCCCCTACCCCATTTTAAAAAAAAATGTGAGTTGCTCGAAGAGAGATTCAACAAAATCTCGATAGTCTGTAGAACTATTCAACTTGAGGTGGAGGCTTTACGAGAATAAAACCGGATGCTGCAAGAACAAGTAACGAAAATTGATTTGATAATTCATCTTCGATCAAAATTGATACATTTGATATTATCCAGATTGTTGACAGGGACTGCATTATAGCAGACTTGTCATATTCAAATTTTGGACCTCAACGCAACAATTCGGATATGGCTATGCAAGATGCTTTTCTATCAATCAAAGAAATAGAGTCAAGCAGCTAAGAACAAATGACGGTGGATGTGATATTGGACATCAAGCTTTTAATATTTTCTCTTTTTGGCATTATGGGATACTTTGTCAGAGAGAATGCATTATTCTTTAGGTAAAATTTTTAAACAGCTATTATGCCTCATTCTACATCGATCCTGTGATGAATTTCGTTAATCTCGCTACGTTGTTTGAGACCCGGAATCCTTACAGTGGTATCAAAACCTCTTGTAGAATACTAGGATAGAAATTGTATGTATAATTGAAAATAATTATTTATTGAATGGTTAAACAACTGGAAATTAATTAAAATTAAGTTTTTGATTATTTGTTTAATTCTAGTAATTTAATATTTTACTGGAAACGAAGAACGGCCACGACTTCACTCCAGCCGCAGTAACCGTTCAACGTTTTAAAAAATTGCCAATCCGAAGTTTTGAACTTAAATTGTTATCAATGAACCACCGGGCAAGGTAAGGGAGTCACCCGGGAGTTCGAGGACGACGAAAAAATGCCAAAAAAATCACTAGAATCAGGAAAAACTGTGTAGATTCCAGACCAAAACCTGTGGTGGATTTCATCGATTCTGGAGGGATTCCGGCAGCGGATGGCATGGCATTGTTGGAACCGCGAAGTCAAGGCGAACCGGACTAGAAAATTCCAGCCCGATCAGAGCACTCAGCCGCGGCTGCCCGGCGAGCTGGGTCTCGGTACACTAGCCGTCAGGCAGTGGCAGACCCATGATTTTTTAAAAGAGGGGTCCGTTTATATATTTTAATGTATATAACTTTCTTTGTCCTAATTTTTTTTGCAACATTTTAACTTAGTATGGGACTAAAGTGAGCAAATTTTGGCTTTTCACTTCCTAATTTTACCATTTTTTATATTATACGATGTTGTTAGACGCATAAACCAAGAATCAAAGAGTTCTGAAATTAACTACAAAATGAATAGTCGAAGAAAAATTTCATACGATTAGAAAATTGAAGAGAAAAAACATATCTAGAAACTAAAAAAAGACCAACATTGATTATATTTTGACATTTTTTATAGGTCACTTATTGTTATAAAATGTTTGGAATGAATGAAATTTAAACTATAGAAATAATATCACAAAAAATAGGGGGTCCATTACAATTTTTAAGGGATTTTATCAATAAATTGTATACCAAATATACATATTATTGAGGAAAAAAAAGGTCTAAGGACCCTCCTTTATTTCAGGTAGGTCCGCCTATGCCGCCAGGGTGAGCCGGTGGCTCGAGCCAGCTATTTGTCTCAGCTCGGCTTGGCTGGCTCGCTGGTTCAGTAGGGACCGCCCCTGTAGTTTTTGAAACCTGTCAGTTTGGCCCAAAATTCCATTTTCTTCCATTTTGACCACTGACAACAATGAAAAATAGTTTCAAAATTGCCAGAAATTCATTTTTAACTCAACCTCGATTTTTTTATATCCCTTCATAATTAAATCCTCTACATGTTAAAACATAGTTTTTAGAATTTTGTGTGATTTATTGTGGCATGGTACATGGTTATAGTCCTCGTTAAAGCTTGAAAATTTAAATACGACATGCGTGTCGTGCCTCTCTCTCTTTATTCTTTTGTAAAATTCTTCTCTCATCCAATCCCCTCTATGTAAAAGAGGTTTTCTGCAATTTATGTAAATAATTGAAGAGCATGGATCAAGAGGATTTTGAGGAATTAAAGAAAAGGCGTTACAAGCACTCCCAGAGCAAAAACTGAAGACTTTGATAAAAGTTTTACTTTTAGCATTTTATGGTTATCCCAGGACTCGGGATAATTGTAGGTTTTGGGCTATAACCATGGTATGTTTATATTATGTTGTAGTACAACATGATCGGTTGTTTTAGATGTATGTGTGGAATGTATGCTAATTCAACTGGATAAATTAAAACTGGTGAGAACGACGTTAAATCAAAATTCCTCAACGTATATATAAAAAATTATAGTCTTCGAGTATAGACTTGTCAAACATTCGATCGCTATGTGGTATTTTGTTCTCGCCAAAGTGGGGTACCATATTCCAATCTTAGTGAAGGCAAATGCCTATAATGGGTCTCTTTTGACCAGTTTCATGATCAAAAAATTGCAAAGAGATTCAATTCACAAGAGGTCTACCTATAGTGACCGTTATTCAAGCACCAACGAAAGAGGGTTTGAGTTGAACGAGGTACTTGGGATCTTGGCCCACTAAAACAACTCAAACGCGCTATAGGTGTTTTAGATGAATAGTAGAATGTTATTATCTGATAAAATAGTGGGAATATCCTTTTAAAATTTAAAGGCCTAAATAAAAGGATAATTATGCAAATTATGTTCTTACCTAGTCAATGTTTACATGTTGTAGATTTACGATGACTCAAAATACAAACATCATATCCCTGCGATCTGTCCTAGAGAAGGAGAAGCTCAATGAGATGAACTTCATCTCTTGGTTTCAAAATCTTTGGGTTATCTTAATGCAAGATAAGAAGGGATACGTGCTCGAGGGGCCTCTTCCTGAAGAGTCGGATGCCAATGCAAACCTGTGCTGATCAGGATGCTTACCTAAAGCATCTCAGTGATGCTAATGATGTCAAGTGCTTCATGCTAATGACTATAGAATAAATGTTGCATAAACAACATGAATTCATTGCGGCGCACGATATGATCGAACGCCTGAAACAAATTTCTAGAAAGTTGGCCCGACATGAACGGTACAAAACATCAAGAGCATTATTCAAGTGCAAACTGGCCGAAGGTCAACCAATGGTTCCTCATGTGCTCAAAATGATTGCCACATATAAGAGCTACAGAAACTGGAGGAAGCCTTGCCAACTGTCTTGGCCACTGATATGATCTTGCAATCTCTCCAGAGAGTTATGCTCAGTTTGTAATGAACTACAATATGCATAATCTGAACAAAACCATTCTCGAATTGCTCAACATGATGAGAACATCTGAGCAAAACATCCAAAAGGAAAAGGTAATTAGGGTTGTTCAGAATAATAAGGTAAAGGGAAAGGAAAACAAACCGATAGGCTTACTAAAGCACTTAAACCAAGCGGAAATGCGGGCAAAAAGAAAAAGAATAAGAAGGAAGCCGATGCTTCAGCTTCAGGTATTCTCGTGATTGATGCTGATATTTGTACTTATGCATTTTGGGTATTAGATACTGGATGTGGATCTCACATTTATTCAAATTTACAGGAGTTAGAGGGAAGTAGATTATTGGCAAAGGGAAAAATTGATCTCAGAGTTTGAAACAGAGCAAGAGTTGCTGTTGTCGTTGTTGAAGATTTTAGATCTTTTAGATTCTCATTTCATGTTCATATTTATACAAACACATGATTTAATGACGGATTAAAAGGCATGATATCTCACAAATATCATGCTCATTTCTACAGGAATATATAAGAGAAGATAGAACACATAGGAATATAATAAAGCCGAATTCTAAGTACCTTTCACCCTTGGAAAAATTGCTTAAGGAATATTTAATTCCTTGCTCCAAAACATAAGCTCTCTCCTCGCTTGATCTTGATGTATCGTCTCCTTGATTCCTTCTTAGGATGATGACGGATGGAAGAAACGGAAGAAGGACGGATAAGATGAAGATGCAAAGAGGAGAAGAGTGTTGTAAACAACACTATGAAGATTCACACTAATTAATCTCCAAAAAATCACCAAGTATGACGCCAAAATGAGAGAAGAAGGGAAGAAGAAAACTTGCAAGAATTATGTGAATCAGAGTAACCCTAATGGCTATTCTTCTCATCTATTTATAGTTGAAGAGAATGGCCATTAGAATTATGATAATTACTCATACCATAAAAGCTTCCACTAAGCTTTCATTTAAGCTTACCATTAAGCTTAAATGGCCACTCATTTTACTATTCCACTAACCATTTATTCTTTAAAATGAATATCCTTATTTTTCCTTTAGAATACTCTAAAAAATCAGCATATACATAATATACTTTTAATGAAGTTATTCAATGGTACAAGGTACATACACCTTATACCAAAGTTACCAAATTACCCTTACTTTGATAAAAGGTTCTAAAGGTGGTAATATATACAAAATGAAGTTTGGATTTTGATTAAGTCCAAAGAATAACGCGGTAGTTGTAGCACAACTTTGAGGTGTCGATTCCACGGAGAGACAAAGTAAATAAAATACTAGAAAGAACAATTAAACTAAAAGAGAATATTAAAGAAATTTTGAAACAAGAGTTGATTCTAAGTGTAAATTAAATTAACTGAAGAAAGTACTCAAATTCGACAAACTGTAAAGCATCAGGAATCCCTTGCACAAGTCTGACACTTTAATTATTCCAAACACATATGAGTATCTTATTCCATATCCAAGATGAACTCTTCTCACTTGAAATACTTTTCAGTTTTGCTGAGCATTGCCAATAATTGCTCAACCTTCTCCTTTTTCACTTTTTTTTCTTCATATTTTCCATATTCTCTCTCTCTCTCTCTCTCTCTCTCTCTCTCTCTCTCTCTATCTCTCTCTTTATTTTCCAACTTATTTCTACAATCTTCTTTTCCTTCAGATTTCATTTCTTTGCATATTTTTTTCTCATATTTTTCTCTCTCTCTTGTTCTTTCCGTTTCCTTTCATGCTTTTCAATACAAGCAACCATACCACACTTGATATTCTTCTCCACTTCTACAACCTTTACTTTCACTTAATAATAACCAAATATGCACTTGGAAGTAGAATAGAAAATGGTGAAATTTTGGAGCATTGGAAATAAATTAACATAATGAGGCATGGGTAATGGAAGATGAAGAAAATAGGTACTTGCTGAAAAAATTCAGAAAATTTGGATCAACTAGAAATATATGACGGAAGGGATCGCTTGAAAGGCTCAAATCCAAGTTATAAGTTTACCTTCATCATATTCCAAGTATATCCACAATCTTACCACAAACCATTATCTCAAAAGAAAATTCCAACTCAACAGATCAA
>JBBYHH010516162.1:0-11028 GCA_038382905.1 Daphne laureola
TTGATCTTGAATTCAAATTTTAGAAAAAAGTAGTAGCAAAAATGCAGACCCCTCAAATTATGATTTACTAATTTTGACACCAATACGCTAATAGAAGTCTCTGTAAGTACCAATGTCGTATTGTTTAGCGCGCGCCCCCCCCGCCCCACCCCCCCATATTCACGTGTTACTTCTGTTTGCTTGCTTCTACTAGAGTCATCCAATTTTCTTTTTCAAATTCGATCTGTAGTTTAAATACAGCTGGTTGGTGCTTGCTTCTGGCTGAAATGTATGGACGTTTTGAGAATCTGAGCGGGTCCAGAATTCGAGTCTGGATTGTGGCAACCACAATCCTCTCTACTTCTAGTGATATACTGTACTGTTGATGATGATAACAAAAGAGATAATGCAACCATAAAAGAACGCCACGTGGCAGATTTCCTTTCAAGTTTCAACCCCTCATTCTCATTCTAGCCTAGCCACACCCTTCCCTTGATTTATCTCATATCATAAGCACTCACCAGCAGTAGTACCAGACCCTCCTCACACCTCAACACACTCGCAAACCTGCCTTCCCCAGCACTCCAACCATGGCCACCCTCTCCAACACCACCCTCACCACTTCCTTGGTGAGCAGGCAACCCGCGGCGCCCGCCCGCGCCCTCTCCAACACGCAGGTCTTCTTCGGCCTGAAGCCGCAGCAACACCGGGGGCATCTCACCATTGCCGCCTACAAAGTAAAGCTGATAACTCCTGAGGGGGAGGAAGAGTTTGAGTGCCCTGATGACGTATACATTCTTGACCATGCTGAGGAGGTAGGCATTGACCTGCCTTACTCTTGCAGGGCAGGGTCTTGCTCCTCCTGTGCCGGAAAGGTTGTCTCAGGTCAGGTGGACCAGTCTGATCAAAGCTTCCTTGATGATGAACAGCTGGACGCTGGTTTTGTTCTCACTTGTGTTGCTTATCCCAAAGGTGATGTTGTAATCAAGACCCACATGGAGGATGAAATGGCCTAGACAGCGACGCTCTACTTAATTCTTCAACTTCATCACTTCCTCTTCCTTCCGCCCTCTCGTCGTTCTTTTGGGTTTCAATCTCATATCATAAGCAATCAGCTGTTCTGTCATATCTTGTTATTTATCTTTTTGTTAAGGTAAAGACTCACAATTTATGAGATTGATACACCTCTACCTTCTTACTCCATTGGTCGTAAAACAATTAATACTAGTAACATTTGAAGGAGAAATGCTTATACTGAACAACTAAAAGAAGAGTATCTAGTTTTCAATCTCGAAATTTTGTGAGAAGCAAGTCGAAATTGAGATGAAAAACAAAATTTGACAGGAAACTTGATTCGATAAGTTTGTGGTGTTTATTTTGTGGGAAAGAACACACCCTGACACCAATACGCTAGTACTGTAAGTTTCTTTAACCACCGATGTCTTCTAGTTTAGTTTAGTCTCATGCATGTGTTTGCACCTTCTACTAGGGCCATCAACCTTTTTTTTTCCTTTCAATTTTGATCTTGAATTGTATACGGCATCGAGTTAGTATCTGTTTAAGTACATCTTCTTGCTGCTTGCTCCTGGCTGAAGTGTATGGACTTGCCAGTGGACCATGGGCGGCTTGTAAGGAGAGCCAGCAAAATCAATTTTGGTAGTCATATATTGGCAGTTTGGATTGTGGTTGCCACAATCCTTCTGTGGTAATTTTTTTTTCAAGACAATCATAAATTTTACTAATAAAAATTATTTACGGGTCTTGAGCATTTGACCATTGTTCGAGTTTCCGGTATCCCCAATCCCTACCTTTTTGTATATATATAAAAAAAAACTATCTACGGATAATTTTTTGTATTTAGCTATAATTGTTTGATCTTAATCGATACAAAATTAATCAAAACGTTACAGCTAGCTAACTAAGTTAATTGAAATAACTATTCCTAAACAAGTCATTATATCAAAACCACACCTAAATTCCAAAAAGGAAAAAGGTCTCAAATTGTCATCAACGTTTGGTTATTGGACCCAAACTATCACTACTTTGAAAAAAAATCTTATATTACCACTGTCGTTATAGTTTCTGGTCTCAATTTGCCATTGCCGTTAATTTTTGCCAGCGTGGCGAATTTGCCACCGCCAAACCAACGCCGATCACCAGTAAAAAATCTGAAATGGAGAAAGAAATACACCGAATTATAGATCGAGGTTTAGGGTCGCCGAATTCCGGCCCAAGATCGACGAATTGCGAGCCCAAGTCGCGAATCGGCGGCCCTAGACCGGGATCCGACGGCTCTAGGCCCCGATCTATGGCCCTAGACCCTAAATGGTGAGTTATGGCGTGTTGACGCGGTGGTCAAGCGGCGACGATGATGACGTGAATTTTTTTTAACGATGAACAGTAATCGTTTGCTAACGTGATGATAAAATGAGACCAACAAACCATTTCAATAGCAAAGTCGGACAATTAAACTAAAGAAGGCGGTCAAATAAGATTTTTTTTTTCTAAAATAATAATAATTTAGGTAAAAAAACCACGTTGATTATAATATAGAACATTTTCCCATTCAAAAAATAAAACCCATGAAACCCCTCTAGGATATACAGTAATTCTTTTGTACCCCAAATCTATCTTCCCAATTGTCCAATTTTTCATAGAAAAGCCTGTCCCAATGCAACCACAGAAAAGTCCACGTGGCAGATGACCTTTGAGGTTTCAACCCCTCATTCTAGCCACACCCTTCTTCTTCCCTTTTTGCACCCACCACCCACACAGCCACTGTTATCACTTTTCATCAGCACTCTCAAACCTGCCTGCTCCAACCATGGCCACCCTCTCCAACGCCACTCTTACCAATTCCTTGTTGAGCAGGCAACCCACAAGCACCACCGTCCGCGCCCTCCCCAACATCCAGGTCCTCTTCGGCCTGAAGCCGCAGCACCGCCGGGGGCATCTCACCATTGCTGCCTACAAAGTAAAGCTTATAACTCCTGAGGGGGAGAAAGAGTTTGAGTGCCCTGCTGACACCTACATTCTTGACCAAGCAGAGGAGGCCGGTATTGACCTGCCTTACTCTTGCAGGGCAGGGGCTTGCTCCTCCTGTGCTGGCAAGGTCATCGCAGGTGAGGTGGACCAGTCTGAGCAAAGCTTCCTTGATGGTGACCAGATGGGCGCTGGTTTTATTCTCACTTGTGCTACTTATCCCAAAAGTGATGTTGTAATCCAGACCCACAAAGAGGATGAACTCATGTGAACCCTCTACTTAATTCTTTTGGGTTCTGTTTTAATGGCTTAAGTTGTAGTTTTGTTTCACAATAAGCTGTTCCCATCATATGTTTTTACTATCTTTTTTTTACCAAATAGCTACTGTGTTTTGGATAATTAAATCCGAAAAGTTACCCGTTACTTTCAAAAGTTGTTACCAAACACATCCAAAGACTCGTAATTTATGAGATTGATGCAGCTCTAGCTTGTTACTCCCTTTGTCTAAAAAAAAAAATGTTGCATTTCTAGGTTTCATGAACAACTTGACAAGTAAAATAAGTGTACAGAAAACTGTAAAAACTAGTGCTCAGAAGTGAAGAGCATATGTCTAGGTTCTACTGAACAGCTCAAGAAGAGTATCTGGTTTTCCATGTCCACTGTCCGCACAGTCTTCTTCATCTATGATAGGTGGTTCAGATCCATTGAGGCTTATGGATTCGGTCAAGTACTCCTCCACACGGGATGAGTATTCCCCTTGGATATGATTAAGAGTCCTGAGAATAGGGTCAGCTTGTTCGGTTGAGGTTATAGTGACCTGATTGAGTGACTCGAAGGAAGAGCTCCGGGACAAAGTTCCAGAGGCAACTGTGATCTCATCCCCCTCATCAATGGGTGATTCGAGAGAACACACGGATCTTGCAGCTTGTGAGTGTACAGAGTGTTTGGATCTCTCCTTCACTCTTTTGCACCAGCTGTGAAGAGAATCTCTTACACCTTCTGTCACCAACGCTTTCTTGAATCGAGACCCCATCTGAAATGCATGATGATGGAAACGTTTGAAAGCTTATACTATACCCACACTGGACATGTATGTATGTATGTATGTATGTATGTGCATATCTCTTTCCTGTCAGCTGCATTGTGATTATATAAAAGGAAGTAGATTGCTGCAAGTTCAAGAGGAGTTGGGATACCTTTGTAACAATTACATTGAGGGGCACGGTGCTAAAGCTGCACCAGAACTGAACCAGGATCCTGTGTTCACAAACTCGAAACTCAGAAACAAAATTAAGGACTGATTTTATGCAACATAACAGAATATCTTCAATTTTTTTAAGTAATTTAAGACCAAAGCTATGAAATATTCGATGCAGGAGAAAATTATGGTAGGATCGCTTACCCAGAAGCCAGCCGAATGGTTATCATGTAGTGATTTTTCATGAAGCATGACCTCTCCTTGAATCCCCACTGCATGAATCACAAATGTTCAAGTAGTTGTTAAACTGGCTACATTTGGTGGAAATGGAGGCAGATCAGCAGGAGTTCTCACCAGTGACCAGAGAAAGGTAGCCATCTCAAATGCATTCTGCTTGAACAACAAAACAAAGCCGTCATTTGAATCAAATGCAAACAAGTAGATTGAATCATGTGTGATTTTGTGCATGATCTAGAGATCATCACCTGGAAAATGATGAACTGTATTAACCTCAATAATATTTCTGGTTTTCTGAACCAAAACAAGTCATCACGCGGTTTCACATGAGCTCCTGCTGATGGACCTGTTTGCCCGATTTCAAGAGCTAAGGATGATACAACGTGCTGAAGTTTTGTCCCAACCAACATGACCAGCTTTTTGACCAGAAACAGTGTTGTCAGACTATATCAGTTTTTCGAAAATGTCATGGACTTTTGAAGAGAAATTGATGGTGTTACTTACAATTGCTGGGATGAATGAAAGCCAGAAGTAGATATTCAGGCCTGAAAAAGGTAAAGACCTTTGTCAGTTTGAAGCCAGGTCTAGGAGTTCTCATTATATTTTCGTATCTTCTTAAAGACGAATGTGATGTAAACTCGTTTACGCAGAACTGAAACGGTTTCAGACGCTGAGATGTTACCATGAATGTTGATGAAGATACAAATAATGGCATATCCCCAAAGCAGCCAGCTGCAACATCAAAATTTTCATTCCAATGACCTATATGTTTAGTTAGTAGTAATAGTAACTCATACTAACTTGACCAAGAATCTGCTATATTTTATCTTTTCTGAGCAATGTAAATCAAGACCTGCATGTGGCTCTGGATGCCGACATACCTAATTCCAAGAATACCATGAAGCTCATCCTCCATGCTTCGCACCATATACTTATGAAAATCATAAGAAAGTGGCAGTTTGTGCTTCTGAAAACAGTCAACAGAAATGCAAATTAATAAGACAATGCTGGAGTAGTGGGTGCTAAAATGAAATCATGCAATCGTATACTCACAGTGATGAAACCCTGTCGAAGTGCTAAGTAATCCGATTTCTTTATCGATCTCTTAAACTGTCTCAGGAAGCAAAGCTACAAAACAGCACGGCAAAGCAAATAAATGAGGAGCGGATAAAGATAGAAACAGGAACATTTCCAGGAAGGGCCATTAGAAATACAAAGGGATCAAATGAATAACCATCCAAAAGAGAATTGGGTTCCTGCTCCATGGATGAGATGTGTGCTGGACAACAAAGGTAGATTGTCGCATCATCACTTTGTCAATCCTTACTATGCAACGGAAGAAGTTATCAAAATGCTTGCTTGTTGATTCATAGCCAACAAAGTTCAAGATAAAAGAACATGAGCATTTAAAGAGAGACAAGTTTACTTGACATTTCATCCTAATTGCATACCTTGAACGCTGGCTTCGTTTTCCCATTTTCTCCAACTGTATATCTGCATGAAGGATAACAGAAAGAAGCTGCTAATCCGGATGGTAACCTCAAGATAATTAGAAATACATGAACTGTTGGACAGCATTTTCTCAAATTTTCATGGAGGGAACTGCACCTTGCTCATAGCCAATGCAACAGCCAGGCAACTATAGAGAACATGAGCTATACCAAGAACAAACAAAAATCGATGGAGCTGTTCAAGACCCTCTAGCGACACAAATGGCTCGTGACCCTGCATCAACCACACACTCAATAAGAGCTAGTTTTATGTAAAGTAGCTATTGCAGATTCAAATGAGCTAAAGAGCAAGAGCTACTTGCCTCACCACATTGATGGCTACTATGAGCGTTCAATCCTTTGGGAGGAATAATGGTGTCATTTGTGAAAGAGGAGGCACCCTCTAGCAAGAACTTCGTAGTGATGCCGAAATCTTCCTCAGAACAAGAATAGAACCTACTGGAGAGAACAGATGAGTCTATACAAATCTGAGATATCCACTTTGCCCATTGTCGCAGGAGCAATGATATAAGACCAAGCAGCATCAACTCTACCAGGAGCGAGATGGGCCCCGAAAAATGGAAAAAAAAGAAAAAGAAAAAAGTGAAAATCAGTCACACAACTGAAATTAGCAGAAACTAAATCCTAGTACTTGCCAAATTGAAACTTCTGTTTACCTTCCTTAATCTTCTCCAGAGAAGCAAAAAGAGCCTTTCGACTTGTCTTTTTCAGCCACTGACCCAAACACAAAGTGACAAAACAAAGGTACATTAGCTATTTAAACAAACTGTTGTGAATTTCAATAGGAGATAGTAAATGAGAAGGCAAGGCACCAAATGAGCCAAAAGACAGGTCGCTGTTCCATTACCTTCCCAAATCTGTAGATGGAGCGCTCAACCAAAAAACAGACAAAAACCAAAACTGTAACAACTGTAGCAACAGTATATGTTGGGGTCTCAGCCAGAGACCTTCCTTCCCTGATCAACTGCTCCTCCATTTGCAGTACCAACTCTAACCTGAAGAGGCTAAAGTTGAAGTTCCTACAGATACAAAATCTTCACTATAAGAGAAAATGTGAGCTATTCCCAGAAAACCTGAGCAAAGCAAGTGAAAGATCCAGGAAATAGTGAAGCTGGGATTTGGGTTTTCTATGTTGGCTGGCAGTGGCAGCTCCAGCGAGTGAAAGCCCTGAACTTTGGGAAGTTCCTTCTTTTTTTCTTGTCCATGCCTCCCTGGGTTCATAGAACGTGGGAGGTTTTAAGTTAATTAATCTTGATATTAATTATTGTAGTACTTCCTACTTGCTGAGTTGCTTCTTTAGTAGCATTGGAATCAATAGATCTCTTTGTTTGTCTCTTGGCGTTGCATCAAATAAAACATACGCACATGGGCAGGTCTCTTGGGTCTTTAAGAGGGAAGGAGTAGGACTGGAGGAGGTTGGGTTGTCTCCAATGTTTGGTTACTTAGTCTTATGGAGGAGGAAAGGAAACGCAAGCGATGGGATGAATCCTCAATTCTTCTTTATTTCCCTCTAAAGCTCACTTCTTTAATCATTCCAATTTCCAAATCAAGCAAGGATGGAAGGAGTAGGAGAGCAAACTAGAGATTTTTCCTCCTTAATATCTTTATTTTTTGTATTTAGGGTAGGGACGTAAAACGAACCGAAGCGTTCGTGAGCCAGTTCCAGTTTGAACTCGAACCGTATTAAATGAGTGGAACTTCACCAGTCACGAATCCAAGTTCGAGCTAAAATTTTGATTCAAGTATTAAAATGAATCGAGTTCAAACCTTTAAGGTTCGGTTTGAGCCAGTTCGCGAGTCAATTAGAGCTAGATGTGTAAAACAAATCGAGTCATTTGCGAGCCAATTCGAGTTCGAATAGTCGAATAACGTTAAACGAGTCGAGCTTCACGTGCACAAACCCAAAGAAGATGACGACTTTGACATAATTTACAATTTAGTTATTGTTTTTTCTATTTTAATTAATTAGGCGCTTAAGTTTTTTCGAACCCTCGGACATTAGAATTTAGACGAGCCGAGCTCGATCCGTGTTTTTCGAGCGAACTCGAATTTGAGCCGAATTTTACGAACTTGAACTCGAACTCGAACCGATGATGTTCCTCTCGTCTCGGCTCGGCTCGGCTTGTTTACACCCGTAATTTAAGATAATAAAAATGGCACCGGATCAAAGTTTATGGGCTCAATTGCTCACATTGAAATAATTGAGAGCAAACTGGTCACACACACCAACTCGGTAAAACGCATAAATATATTAGCTTCCCATTTCCTGTGAGCAGCTCTAGAAAGCTCCTAAAGCCCTACCCTCTCATTCCATAAACCTTCTTCACTCATGGCGTTGCGCGCGCTCCGCCTCCGCCTCCGCCTCCGCCGTACTCTGACGGCTCTTCCCTCTATCAGTCGCTCTCTGTCCTCTCCGAACCCTATCTCAGTCCCTTCGTGCTCTCTTCTTCCAGGTGGTGATTCCCTATCATCATCATCTCCTGAGTTCTTCCACTGTCGATCTTTTCGGTCCTCCGCAGCTCTGCTCTCGTCAGATAGACGGTACAAGCTCTACAAGGAGGGTGATGAGATTGATGAAAATACCATTCTTTTCGAGGGATGTGATTACAATCACTGGCTCATCGTCGTCGATTTTCCGAGGGATAAACCAAAGCCTCCTGCCGGCGAGATGATTCAGACTTACGAGAGGATCTGCGCCCAGGGTCTTGGCGTCAGGTTTTGCTTTCATTTAACTGCGCTCTTGTCTGTGCTTTTTATCTGTTTGCAGTTTTTCATGAATTTCTTTATTAATTGGTCGTGTGGAGAGAATTTATTGGGTGAAATGATTTCATTCTATTGAAGCACATTATAACAACCTTATGTTTTGTGTCACCTTATCTTAGTGCATTTTTTTGCAGTCAATATTGTCTTTAGCAATTAATTTTGCATCTCAGTGTCTTCAGGCTGTTGCTTCTTGTCTGTAATTTGGGGTTTTAATTTGATTCTACTTGTATCTTTCCAGCATTGAAGAGGCCAAGAAAAGAATATATGCCTGCAGCACCACAGTATATGAGGGCTTCCAGGTTGAAATGACAGAGGAAGCGTCTAAAAAGTTTGAGGGTAAGCGTTTGTGGTTGAATTGCTTAATCTCCCTAAGGAAGGTTTTTTTTATTCATAATTTCATTTAGTGCTATTTAATAAAACAGAAGATTCTCTATTGTGAAGATGCGACTTTTAAGTTTTGGTTGTGCAAGATTTTTTCTTTTTACTATGATGCTTTCGAGAAGATGCTGACTCCGTCTGTCTTACTTTGAAAAGATTTGCCTGGGGTGGTTTTCGTATTGCCAGACTCATATATCAACCCGGTAAACAAGCAGTATGGAGGTATGATATTTCTTCTCAACACCTAATCCACTTTAGCTATCTTGTCAATGCTACATGTTTTCCGTTTGAGGCTTTCATTAGTTATTCTGGTTGGGTTTGAATCATATCTGTTGTATTTCCAGGAGACAAGTATGAGAATGGAGTGATTACACCAAGACCACTTCCTCCCCAGTACAATAATTACAATCGTCGAAGACCCCGTGATAGAGATGACCGGGGAAGATATGACCAGCAAGGTAGGCAAACTCAAAGTTGGCAGCAGAATCCACCATACAGTCATCAAGGACAACCACAAGGGGATGGTAGAAACCTTGGGCCTCAACAAGGTTATCCAGCACAAAGTTATGGTTCAGGGCCATCAGTGAACAACGAAAGTTACACTCCACAGCCAGCAATGAACAACCAAAGTTACGGGCCGCCGCCGCAGCAATCAATGAGCAGCCAGAGTTACACCCAGCCGCCTCCTATGAACAACCAAAATTCTGGTCCACAGTCCCCAATGAATAGCCAAAATTATGGTATACCACCATCAACGAACAACCAAAACTATGGTCCGGGTAGAAGGGATCCGTATCAGGGAGATGGAAGTGGCACATCTCCACCTGTGTACAGGGGCAATTTCAGCCAGGACGGGCAGATAAATTATCACCCCCAGGAACAAATGGGCCAGGGGAATGTTGCTCCATCTGGGCCAGTAGCCAGTCCTAGGTTTGGACAGGGAACAAATACCAGCTACAGCCAGGGTAACTGGCAGGGAACAAATCCTGCAAGTGGACAAGGCACAACTCCTGGATATATTAGGCAGGTTCCTGCACAAGGTTCAAATCCTGGGTCTGGACACGGATTAGGTCCAAGCTATGGGCAGAACTACAGCCAAGGTGAGAATCCTGGTTATGGGCATGGGATAAATACTGGAAGTGGGCAAGGCCCAAGTCCTGGGTATAATAGTCAGGTTCCTGGACAAGGTGTAAATCCTGGCTCTGGACAAGGAGGAGATCCAAGCTATGGGCAACCTTATGGCCAAGGTGTAAATCCCGGTTATGCGCATGGAGATGGCCAGAGGCTTCCTCATACAGAGGAGAGTTCACCTATTGGTCCAGCAGGGACAGTCCAGGTTAGATATTCCCTTGTCGATCTTTGAGACTTGACTTTGCATTTGGATTCCAGGCTGTGTTTTTTATGCTATGCTGTTTATGGACTGCCATGATAGGCTTTAACTTGACACCTAAAGGTTTTGGTTCCTGCAGGGAAGGTTTTGACAGTTTAATTTCATCTGAGAGAGAGACAGTTGTGAGAAGAGGCATATGCTGTGGGAAGTTTGGAGTATAAAATTGTGTTTCAGCTGTAAGTGGTTGATGGCAGAATGTTATAGTAGTAGTTAAAGAAAGTGCTTCTGTCAAGAGTTTCCATTTGTTTGACTCACATTCAAGGCTGTGGACTGACGTTGTTTGTCATCTTCTTCCTTGTCTGCTAGGATTATGTACATCAGTATTTCATTTAGTGTTTGCCTAAGGTTCTTACTAACTCTATTTGATCCTATGCCACAAATAACGAGTACAACAGACTTAAAGCTATCTACATCTAGCGAACTTCTCCAGCTTTATTTGGTTGGGTGTGTGCAACATATAGGGCCTGTACTGTATTGGTAGTTAATTTAAGGGGCTGAGTTAACCAAGTATTAATGTTAAGGACCAAAAAGTCCGAGTCAGCAAAGTTACAGGGGGTGGGGGGGGGGGGGGGGGGGTTAGGGTTCCTTTA